>JBBPBX010055665.1:0-13622 GCA_038048925.1 Garcialebias charrua
ATAAACAGGGAGTTGCAGTAGTCGAGCCTGGAGAAGACAAAGGCATGGACGAGTTTCTCAGCATCAGAAAAAGTTAGAGATGGACGAAGTCTGGAGATGTTTCGAAGATGGAAGAAGCAGGTTTTAAACAGATGCTTAATGTGATTTTCAAATGTAAGATGAGAGTCCATTTTTATTCCAAGATTTGTAACAGAGGTGGAGAGGGGGATGTCTTGACCAGAGAAGGAGATTGTTGTTAAAGTTGATGTTTGTATCTGGTGAGGGGTGCCAATCAGTATGGCCTCAGTCTTGGAGCAGTTTAATTGAAGAAAGTTCTGATTCATCCATGCCCTTATTTCCTCCAGGCAGGTAGAGAGGGCAGTGAGTGAAGATGGAGATGGGGATGATGAGGATGCTCCAGTCCTGATGTAAAGCTGTGTATCGTCGGCATAGCAGTGAAAAGAAATGTTGAACTGATTAATAATTTGACCTAAAGGCAGCATGTAAAGGGAAAACAGCAGGGGCCCCAGAACTGACCCTTGAGGGACACCACAGGAGACACCGACTGTCTGGGAAGTGGCATTGCCAAGACTAACACATTCCAGCCTATCGGAGAGGAAAGATTTGAACCAGTCCAGGACAGTGTCACAGAGACCGACCTCCACATGAAGACAGTGGAGGAGGATATTATGGTCCACAGTGTCGAAAGCTGCAGTGAGGTCAAGGAGTACAAGGATGGAGGGAGAACCAGTGTCAGCAGCCATGAGGACATAATTGGTACTCTCAGCAATGCAGTCTCAGTACTGTGAGCTGCTCTGAATCCAGACTGGAACTTCTCATACAGGGAGTGTTGCTGTAGGTGGTCCTGCAGCTGAGCAGCAACTGCTTTTTCCAGCACTTTAGACAGAAATGGGAGGTGGGAAATTGGGCGGTAATTAGAAAAAATGTCGGGATCCAAATTAGATTTTTTCAGAAGAGGCCTAATGATGGCAGTTTTTAGAGGCAGTGGAACATGACCAGATTGTAGAGACTGATTTATTATTTGTGTGATTAATGGGCTAATTGCAGAGTGATTGGATTTTATGAGAGACGAGGGGAAGGGATCCAGGGCGCAGGATGAAGGCTTCATTTTCTTGATGATGGACTCCACCTCACTCTGAACAACTTCATCAAAGCTGCTCAGGGACCCAGGATGCAGACGGGTAAATGGTAAACGAAGATCAGGGAGGTTGTAGAGCTGAGATCTGATAGTGTCAACTTTGTTTTTAAATGATGAAAGGAACAGGTTGCATTTTTGAACAGATTCCTCAGGAGTTTGTTTAATGGGATTAAGCAGATGAGTTATTGTGGAGAAGAGCTGTTTAGAGTTACCAGGGCAGGTGTTGATGATGTTGGAATAATATTTGGAGCGTGCTTCTTTAAGACAATAGGCGTACGCTTTCTGATGTTCTTTGTATGCCTGCTTATGTACAGAGAGACCAGATGATTTTACGCGTCTCTCAATAGCACGGCCAGTTGCTTTCATCCTGCGCAGCTCATCAGTGTACCAGGGGGCTGAACGCGAGAAAGACACCAGTCTTGTCTTCAAGGGAGCATGCAGGTCCAGAAGCTCCTGGAGAGATTGGTTGTAGTAATCCACAGAGTCATTTGCAGATGAATGATTGACAGCGGTCAGGGCGTGAAGATCAGCGGACAGAACATCAGGGGAAATGTTTTTAAAGTCACGGAACTGGATAGGTCATTTTGGGTTTGAAGCAGGCGAAGTTGAAGGCACTTCCAGAGAGATGACACTGTGGTCCGAGACACCCAGGTCATATACAGATAAGTTATTGATGAGTACAGTGTCTGTAATCACCAAATCCAGAGTATGCCCCCTGTTGTGCGTAGGGGCGTCCACATGTTGGGTGAGATTGAGAGAGTCCAAAAGAGACTTAAAATCTGTTGCCAGAGGGGAAGAGGAATTGTCCATGTGGATATTTAAATCGCCAAGAAAAATAGTTTTCACAGGGGAGGTGCAGAAAAAAGTGAGGAGGTCATGCATCTCTGAGTTAAATGAAACATGCAGTTTGGGAGGTCTATAAATCAATATAACGCTCATCAGGAGTGGTGCTTTGAGGTTGAAGGTCAAACTTTCAAAAGAGGAAAAGTCCTGATAAGCCAGATGTGTCTATTTTAAATTATTGCGTTATATCGAGCTATCAAATAATTTGTGATAAATGTGATATCAGATAAATGAGACAAATACATTTCAGATATATAATATATCTGAAAACTTTTTATTATTTGATAAATGAGATTATAAAGGATAAATCACTCAGACTTATATTTCTGTCTTACATGTGTCTACAATAGTAGATTAAATTAATGATATGACATACAAGCAAAATTATATATCTGATGAAAATTAAAATACATTGAAGAAATGACACAATATTTTACAAAATTATAAAATGACGAATGAGAAAATGCTCTGATAAATCAGTCAAATTGAAATTATTTCAAATAAATATGGTAATAAACGACAAATGATTGTTATACATATGACAAATATTAATTGTTAAATTATACAATGATACATCACATTAAATGATGGTACTGTATTAGCTAAATAATATTTCTAATAAATGAAATGATAAAACAATAAGTGTTAAATCGAGCTATCAAATAATTTGTGATAAATGTGATATCAGATAAATGAGACAAATACATTTCAGATATATATAATATCTGAAAACTTTTTATTATTTGATCAATGAGATTATAAAGGATAAATCACTCAGACTTATATTTCTGTCTTACAGGTGTCTACAAGTTAAATCAATGTGAATAAAATATTCACTACCTTGAAAAAGCTAGAAGGACAATGCAACATATTTCTCTAAATGGTTGGAAGTCCAACCATTCATGTGTTCCTGTAACAAAAAGCAGGCAAACGTTTCAGACACTGCCCTTTTCTCTGGTATGGGTTTTTCTGGGCATGCTCACCTTCCCTTGCTGTGTCCGCTGTCTAATATTCAAAGTGGGGGTCGTGGGGCCTTGGGACTGTGACCCTATTTACTACAAGGCCCTTCCTACTGTAGCTGCCAGGCTCGCTGTCAGCAGAATCAATAGAGACCTCAGTCTGGATCTGGGTCTGACGATGGACTTCATCATCCTTCAGGAGCCTTGTGAAACCTCCAAAGCACTCACAACTTATATCAACTATGACAAATCAGCAGATGCCTTCATTGGCTCCACCAACCCAGGATACTGTATCGCAGCTTCTCTGCTGGCAAAGAACTGGGACAAGGCGCTCTTCTCCTACAGCTGTGTCAGCTATGAGCTGGACCGGTCCATTGGGTATCCAACGTTTGCACGGACGTCACCTTTTCCCATTGACGTATTGTTCACAATGTTTAAACACTACAGGTGGGCCACCTCTGTGGTCATCTCGTCCAATGAGGACATCTGGATAGATACAGCTGGGAGAGTGGCTGGTGCCCTGAGAAGGAAGGGGCTACCTGTCCCCCTTGTTACAGCTATGGGTCTGAATGAAACGGAGCTGGAAGGCACGCTGAGGAAGATCCAAGATGTAGGAGCTGTGAGAGGTCAGTGAGGAAAACGAGCTGAACACATCACAGTTATAAAACTAAATATTCCCCAAAACATAAAAACAAGACAAATATTGTCACTTCATCAGTTGTCAAAATATCAAATTTCAACAGAGTCATTAGAAAATATATTTTCTGTGGATCTCTGCCTTCTTAAAACGACTCAAATTGGAAAAAGTTCATTTCAGTCCAACACCTTTTTATACACCATGTTGTAAATGTCCCTTTAAACACTTGTTTACATGAAGATCTAAGTTTATTCATGAACACAACTACAGCAACTAGAAGCTTTAGTGCTGCTTTCTGCAATTTCAGCAATAGTATCAGAATACTCCTGCTGCAGCAACAATTTAATGTCTAATTGTTAGAAATGTAAAGTTTAATATTATTATTATTATTATTATTATTAGACCTTTATTTATACAGGTTAGTTCCCAGTGAGCCTCGTAAACTCATTTACAAGAGAAACCTGTTACATACAGCGTACAGGCAGATGAGAAAAAGAGAACACAAGGGTGGAGGAAGCCCAAAAAATCATGTTGCACACCATTTCCTGGCTGGGAAACGGTATAAAAGATGCAACAACAACAATAAAAACTTCACAACATAAAGCAGCCACATACATTGACATCATAAAACATTTATGCATAGAGTTCGATAAAGGCGGTGAGTTATCCATTGTCACTCCAGAAACTTCCAAAGTTCTGATAAGATGGTACCGTGTCTATCAGCATCATGGTTCTGATATGGCCACAGATGTCCTCGGGAGGGGTGTGTGTGGTGGCAGGCAGAAGATTCTAGTTTACGAATCTTCCAGGAGCAATTTGAGATAAGTTGGTCTGTCCAAGGCCAGCAGGGAGGCCAAACTCAGATAAAATCAAAAATGTTCAATACAGAAACAACTGGACTTTATTTTACTTACAAATAAAGTCCAGTTGTTTCTGTATTGAACGTTTTTTTGATTTTATCATGTCCTGGATGACTGAGAATCTTCACAAGCAAACTCAGATAAACAACAATTGTTCGGGCCTCCAGACTCTGTTTTCTGCCTTCAAGTTTTGTTGGTACACTCAATGGCGAATCTAAACTGCCAGATTTGTGGACATTCCGCCCAGTCTGTGCTCGATTTAGTTTTCTCCAAGATTGAATCCTTCATGCTGGCGAGTTCCAGGAGCCGCAAGTGGCCTACAATTCTCAGAAATCGCGTCCAGCTTGCGGTTGAGCTCGGTAAGCATATGAGCCTGAGCACTCGAAGCACAAATTAATCCTTCACATAAAGCTGGCAGCTTTACCATGGCCGAAACTGCTGCTTATGTCTTCCTAATTTGTCGATATCCAAGGTATCCACTGATTCCAAAAAACATAAACCCTGTTATCATAAATCCAATAATTTACACGTCTTCCACATCCTCCTCAGACAGCACATATAGGCACATCATCTTCCACTCACCCTAGGAATCAATGACATACCCAGCTGCATGGATCGGTTCAGGACATGAGGGCTCTCCAGCACCCTGCCGTCTGGTGGAAAAAAAATTATCAATTGCGATGAGGGACCAGCTGACCAAATTTATAATAATTTTTGATTCCGAAGATGTGTAAAGAGAGGCTCTCAGGTTGATGGGAAAAGAGAGCAACAAAAAGCAGGAGGGAGGGAGGGTAAGAGTTACTGTCTTCGTCGAGAGCGAAAGAAGGAAATTCAGGAAATTAAGGAAATTATCAACTGTACAGTCGTGATTTTTTTAAGCAATAATTCCTACTGCTCTTGAACACTTTTAGATTATTTAGTAGCTCACCAGCTTTGACTCCATTTCTCCATCCATCCATCCATCCATCCATTTTCTTCCACTTATCCGGGATCGGGTCGCGAGGGTATTAACCTAAATAGGAAGGCCCAGGCTTCCCTCTCCACATCCACTTGGGCCAGCTCCTCCGGGGGAATCACAAGTTGTTCCCAGGCCAGCTGAGCAACATAGTGCCTCCAGCATGTCCTGGGTCTTCCTTTGAGTCCTCCCGGTGGGACATGTCCAGAACACCTCACCAGGGAGGCATTCTAACCAGATGCCCGAGCCACCTCAACTGGCTCCTCTCAATGTGAAGAAACAGCGGCTTTAGATCCCAAGATACTTGAACTCATCTACTTGGGGTAGGACCTCCTCCCTGACCCAGAAAGGCCACTCCTCCCTTTTCCGGCTCAAGACCATGGCCTCAGATTTGGAGGAACTGATCCTCATCCCAGCTGTGTCACACTCTGCTGCGCACCACTCCAGCAAAAGCTGTAGATCACGACCTGATGAAGCCAATAAGACCAGCTCATCTGCAAAAATCAGAGAAACAATTCTAAGGCCACCAAAACGTATCCCCTCAACACCTTGGTTGTCCCTAGAAATTCTGTCCATAAAAGTTATGAACAGAATCGGTGACAAGGTGCAACCTTGGTGGAGTCCAACTCTCACTGGGAACGAGCCTGACTTACTGCCGGCAATGTGGACCAAGCTCTGACACCGGTCGTACAGAGACCTAACAGCTCGTATCAAAAGGCCTGGTACCCCATATTCCCGGAGTATCCCCCACATGCTTTCCTGAGGGACGCGGTTGAACACCTTCTCCAAGTCCAGGTAGAATGGTTGGGCAAACTTCCACGCATCCTCCAGGACCCTGCTGAAGGTGTAGATCTGGTCCAGTGTTCCACGACCAGGACGAAAAACACACTGCTCCTCCTGAATCAGAGGTTTGACTATCCACCAGACCCTCCTCTCCAGAACCCAGAATAGACCTTACCAGGGAGGCTTAAGAGTGTGATCTCCCTGTAGTTGGAACACACTCTACGGTTCCCCTTTTTGAATAAGGGAGCCACCACCCCAGTCTGCCAATCCAGGGGAACTGCCCCCTATGTCCACCCAATATTGCAGAGTCATGTAAGCCAACACAGCCCCACAACATCCAGAACCTTAAGGAACTCTGGGCGAAACTCATCCACCCCTGGGGCCCTGCCACCGAGGAGCTTTTTAATCACTTCGGTGACCTCAGCACCAGAGATTGGAGAGCCCGATCCAAAGTCCCCAGGCTCCACTTCCTCAGTGGAAGACGTGCCAGTGGGATTGAGGAGGTCTTCTAAGTATTCCGCTCACCGACCCATGACATCAGGTACCCATCAGCTGCTTCCAGGGTCCCACAGGCCGAAAAGGCCCGATAGGACTCCTTCTTCAGCCTGATAGCATGCCTCACCACCGGTGTCCACTTTCGGGTTCAAGGGCTACCGCCGCAACAGGCACGGCAACCTTGCGGCCACAGCTCCGATTAGCCACCTCGACAATAGAGGTGCGGAACATGGCCCACTTGGACTCAATGTCCCCCACCTCCCCCTGAACTTTTTTGAAGCTCTCCCGGAGGTGGGAGCTCTGTCTCACGGGAGACTCTGTCAGGCGTTCCTAGCAGACCCTCACAATACGTTTGGGTCTGCCAGGTCTGACTGGCATTCTCCCCCACCATCTGAGCCAACTTATCATCTGGTAGTGGTCAGTTGACAGCTCCGCCCCCCTCTTCACTCGAGTGTCCAAGACATGCAGCCACAGATCAGATGAGACAACAACAAAGTCGATCATCAAACTGCGGCCTAGGGTGTCCTGGTGCCAAGAGCACATATGGACACCCTTATGACTCCATTTCTTCAGAATTCAATTATCCAAAAAGTTATTTGTAAAAAGTTCACAAAGCATCTTACCTTATTGTCCTCTGATGCGGAATGAAGAGGGGAAATTGAAAAACCTCCATCCGTCCATCCGATCATGCATGTTGTGAGCATGATAACTTGAAAACTAAGTGAGATATCGACTTCCAATTTTGTGTATGTATGTATTAAATGTAAAAAAAAATCCTGGGCTACTGTGTCAGAATCCAAGATGGCTGCTACCATAAGTGTACATATGTGCAATTCAATTCAATTTAGTTATTTATATACAGTAGTTCCAAGTCATATAGCAGAAGTTGTCTCAGGGCACTGTACAAAAACATTCACATACTTTATAAAAACCAATTAGGAAAATGTATCTATCTAAGGAAGCCAGCAGACTGCACTGAATCTTCTCTTCATCACAGTCTCCCATCTTGAGCAAGCCCAAAGGCAACAGTGGAAAGGAAAAACTCCCTTTTAACAGGACGAAACCTCCAGCCATCTGCTTTGAGTCGAACAGTTGGGGTTAAGAGGACAGGAAGTAGAAGCAGACACAGAATGACAGGTCCATACTTTCTATTAGAGGAAAGACAAAAAAGCATGTTCAGGGTAGAAATAATTACAAATATAAACAGGTAGAGTAAGTAAAGACAGCAGCAGAGAGAAGAAATGTGGTCAGTTTGTCCTTCAGTAGTCTAAACCTATAGCAGCATAACTAAGGGATAACTCAGGAAACCCAAGCCAATGCTAACTATAGGATTTATCAAAAAGGGAAGACTTAAGCCCAGTCTTAAAACTTGACAATGTGTCAGACTCATGGACAGAAACTGGAAGTTAGTTCCACAAGAGAGGAGCCTGATAACTGAAAGATCTTCCTCTCATTCTGCATTTGGAAACTCTAGGAACCACAAGTAAACCTGCAGTCTGAGATTGAAGTGCTCTGTTAGGAAAATATGGAACAATAAGATCTGTAATATAAGATGGAGCTAGGTTGTTGAGATCTTTGTAGGCTAGAAGTAAGATTTTGAATTCAATTCTGGACTTGACAGGGAGCCAATTGAGAGAAGCTAAAACTGGGGAGATATGATCTCTCTCCTACCAACTCTCGTAAAAACTCTGGCCGCAGCATTTTCGATCTGCTGGAACAGAAATTTTGAAAAATAAGCAAGACTTCCATTTTGGTGTGCGCTGCATCTAAGGAAAATAAAGGTCACCATAGAAAATTAAACTGACAAGTCAAACTCCAACATGGCTGGTGCCATTTGTATATAAAATGATTACCCCTATCATTTGAAAAAATTATGATTTGTAGTTTTTATATTGCTTAAAACAAAACTAGTTACCTCTAATTTAGGTGTGCATTGTGGTGGACAATGATTAATCTGTGGTGGTTAAGGCCACCATTGGCCACCCCTTGGCTCCACCAGAGTTCAGTCATAGAGAAAAATGCTCCCTCCACTCTCCAGGTTCTGTCTCTCTGTGCTGTCTCAGACAAAAAAAAATAATAATAATAATAATTCTCCTGCTGTTTTCCTCAGTGTAACTCCTCCCCATTTGAATATCTTACAACAAAAATATTAAGGTTTATTTGCATTCCCTGTTCAATTATAGTCCATAAAAACACCTATCTCCAAAACTACAAACATTCACTTTTCAAATCCCTCAAAGATGGGGGATATTGGTGTACCACTTGTTTGTATTTAGAAAGTGACTTACTTTTAGAATGTCCACATTCTCTATTGTTTATAAATCATCACAGAAAAATGTAGCATCTACTGAAAATGTTCATCTTTTTGTTTTGTCTTTTTCAGTCATTATAATGTGCATGCACTCTGTCCTTTTTGGAGGTGAACCACAGGCCGTTTTTCTCATAAAAGCACATAAGATGGGTATGACTTCAGGGCGGTATGTGTTCGTGACCTACGACACTCTGCAATACAGCGTGCCCTACACCAATGTCTCCTACTCCCCTCTCCAAAACAACAGTGTCCTGAGGGAGGCCTACGATGCTGTGCTTACCGTCACCGTAGCATCAGAGCCGAAGTCCTTCACCGAGGCATTCACCGCTGCAGTTAAGAGCGGGGAGGTGACGGTGCCGGTGCAGGCAGAGCAGGTATGAAGGCTTTCAGTGTCACAAATGACCTACAATTCACAGAAAACACAGACTCTTCATGTTGGCTTTTTTTATTTAGCCAATTTTTAAAGACACACACCACACTCCTTAAAAACATTTTCTATTTTCTTATCTACTGGTTTATTGAGGGCAGCACAGTGGCACAACTGGTAGAGCTGCTACCTCTCAGCGAGCAGGTCCCTGGTTCAAATCTCGGTTCAGGGGCCTTTCTGGGTGAAGTTTGCATGTTCTCTCCGTGCATGTGTGGGTTTTCACCGGGTACTCCGGTTTCCTCCCACAGTCCAAAAACATGCATGATAGGAGCCAAGATGGTGTAGTGGCAGGGCTTTCGACTTGGGACCCGAAGGACGCGGGTTCGCGCCCCGGCCACTACACACCTTGGGGTGTCTATGAGTGCACACCTAATTCTCCAGCTCCCCGGGCGCTTTCTGGCTGCTCACTGCACCACCTGGTGGTGGTTGGGTTAAATGCAGAGACGAATTTCGTCTGTGTATGGGAAACATACACAGATGACAGACAAAGTCATTATTATTATTATTATGATAGGCTGATTGGTAACTCTAAATTGCCCCTAGGTGTGAGTCAGAGAGTGAATGGTTGTTTGTCTCTATGTGGTCCTGTGATGGACTTGCGATCCGTCCAGGGTGTACCCCGCACCTCGCAAAGTGATTGCTGGACATGGGCACCGGCGACCCCCGTGACCCAAAAAGGAAGAAGTGGGTAAAGATAATGGATGGATGGTTTATTGAGAAATTCTCAACAATGAGTTTGATGTTGCACTCTGTCCTTTTGGACAGTCCTACCGAGTTGCTCCCGGTAGGACTGGATGGCGCCTTGCATGGCAGTCTGCCGCTACCGGTGTATGAATGTGTGTATGATGAATGAGTGGATGGTTGGTATTGTAAAGCGCTTTGGGGCCCCTCATATGGGGGCTGGAAAGCACTATATAAATAAGCTCCATTTACCGTATTGTTGCAAATGAGTGAATATGGTTTACTTAGTCTTCACCAGCATTTTACTTAGTCTTATTTTAGATACACATGCATAGACTCACACTCTCCCATAAAGCTCAGAAAGGTAAAGAACTCTGGCAACAGTTGTTACATGCTCAGTGTCTCCCCTAAAATGTAGATTGGTGAATAACTCTGGAAACAATGGCTCTTTGCTCAGTGTCCACCTTAAAGCTCAGACTGGTGAAGAACTCTGACAATAATTGTTATATACTGTTTCTCAGATGGTGAAGAACTCTGGCAACACTGGTTGTGACAGTATTTCCCATAAAGCTAAAACTGGTCAAGAACTCTGGCAATAGTTACTGTATGCTCAGTCTCTTCCCTTTCACCTGCTGAAGCTTGTAACTAGGGATGTACCGATCCACTTTTTTCTCTTCTGATACCGTTACAAGTTGTAACCCCTTCAGAGTGGTCACATAGGCATAGGTGTCTTGGTGGGTCTCTCTCATTATTCTCTTCCTTCACGTTCTCCCAGCTTGTAAAAATGGCCTGCTTTTGGTAGATTTACAAATGTCCCATTTTCTTTTCATGTCTTGATGGTGGATTTAACAACTACTGGGGATGTTTAGGGTCTTGAAAATCCTTCTGTGTCCAACTCCTGCCATCATTTATTCTATAGTACACATTTTATTAATTGTCATTACACTGTGGAAATTTGATTTCACTTTGAAGTGGAAGATTTTTTAGTGAGAATGGCCGGTTTTAATTAGTGATGGTTGTTTTGTTGTCAGCAATAAAAACATGAAACATCCAAGGGGGTTAATGCTTTTTATAGGTACAGTAAATATAAGTAAAGTATTTATTCCAAGTTGCCTGTTATTGCTTTAGCTAGCCCACAAAACACTGACATTAAGCACATTTCACCACCTGTTTAGTTTCTACTATATTCTACTATGCATGTAAACTACAGAAGATTTGTGTTGTAGCTCTGGTCCAAGTGTTGCTGTGACCTGCAGGTGAACCCACTGTTTGGGACCATCTACAACAGCATTTACCTGCTGGCCATGTCCATCCACAACACCAGGAAAGCAGGGATGCATGTTTCAGGCTCCAACCTGGCCTACTTCACAAAGAATACAATGTTTGATGGATTCAACCAGAAGGTCCAAGTGGACACAAGTGGAGAAGTTAAGACCAACTACGTCATTCTGGACTCAGACAGGACAGGAAGTCGGCTCTATCAGGCCTTCATAGTGGATCTAAAGTCAGGAGTGCTTCGTTTTGCTGGAAGGTCCATCCAGTTTCCAGGAGGATCCCCTCCGGCGGCCGACTCCCGCTGTTGGTTTGATGAGAATGTCATCTGCACTGGAGGTTGGAGGCTGTTGAAGTTTAATCTTAACGTAGTTTTAACAGTCCTGCCTTTAATCAGTAATTCACCCATTGCTCTCTTTTCTCACATTGTCAAGTTAAATGTTCTAATCCTCAGGTGTGGAGGTGACGTACATCATCATCATTTTGGGTGTCATTCTCAGCCTGGGTGTCACAGGACTCATCATAAGTTTCTACATCAGGTATAACCTTCAAACATGGTTTGGTTTCCAGGTTCTGGAACCATTCAGAGCATCATCTTATCTTTAAAAATTGTGGTTGATTTCCAACAGCTGTTTTTCCCCTGGCCATTATGTATATTCAACTAAACTCAAATTTGTTTAGTCAACCTATCTACACCTGTTATCATTGCTTGGACTGATTTCCTTATAGTTTTTGTATCTTATTGATAGGAGGAGGCTTCACCAGATCCAGCTGATCAAAGGTCCCAACCGGATCCTTCTGACTTTAGAGGATCTTACTTTTATCAATCTGCAGCTCAGCAAAAAGGCAAGCAGCCACCACTTTTTAACATAACTTCTCAAAAGTGCCTTTTGTTTTAGTGTTTAATGTTCAAAGCATTTGCTAAAATGAATAGCAGGCCTTGTACTATAGTAGTACATATATTGTTACTAATATTAATATTAATAATAATAATTACCACCACCACCACCACCACCACCACCACCACCACCACCACCACTACCACTACCACTACTACTACTACTACTACTACTACTACTACTACTAACTACTACTACTACTACTACTACTACAACTAACTACTACTACTACTACTACTACTACTACTACTACTACTACTACTACTACTACTACTACTACTACTACTACTACTATTATTATTATTAATACTATTAATACTATTAATACTACTATTAATACTATTAATACTAACTTTTTAAATAATAATTTGCTGCAGTGACCGGCATGTGAACTCACTGTTTGGTTCCATGTAAAACAGCATTTACTTTTAACTAATATTTTAATTAAAATTGATTAATAATGAGTATTAATATACTGGTTAGGGTTAGGGTTAGGGGCCTATCGATATGGAAATTTTGGCTATTGATGATTTTGGGAGGGGAACACGAATGTTGATAAATGATGTAATGGCTGAAAATTTTTGAGCTTTGTCCACCCTCATGAATCTAAATAAAATATACTTTAAACTAGGGATGGGACAGATCCGATCCAGTATCGGTATCGGTATCCGATATCAGCATTATTTAAGTATCGGATATCGGATCCAACCTGCCGATATTTTTCCGATACCAGCTTCAAAGAGCACTTGTGTTCAATCATATTCTGTGACTGCCCTTTTTAACATGGTATGAGTTAAACCTAATGAAGATACTCTTAATAATAATAATAATAATGTCCTTTTTTGTCATCTGTGTATGTTTCCCATACACAGACGAAATTCTTAAGCCTTACAAAAGGGAACCCACTGACTTTAACAGCACACAGGACAGGAGGCAAGTATACCACACACATGTCCTCCTTACTCATGGTGCAGCTGAAAAAAAAACTAAAAAAGCGCTAAGCATGATGGGAAAGACAACACAGCCACTCCCCTTAACCACTAAGAGAGTGGGTTTTGTTGTCTTACCCATTATAACCAATAGTTATAACCAATAGTTTGTCCAGCTAAAGCTGAAAAAACAAAAAAAATGCTAAGCATTATGGGAAAGACAACAAAATCCACTCTCTTAGTGGTTAAGGAGAGTGGCTGTGTTGTCTTTCCCATCATGCTTAGGACTTTTTTAGTTTTTTTCAGCTGCACCATGAGTAAGGAGGACATGTGTGTGGTATACTTGCCTCCTGTCCTGTGTGCTGTTAAAGTCAGTGGGTTCCCTATTGTAAGACTTATGAGCGTATTCATTGGGACAATGTTAAAATGAATA
>JBBPBX010055666.1:0-23029 GCA_038048925.1 Garcialebias charrua
CACTATTGAATATGACACACCTAGGTTTACGTACACTCTAAAAAAGCTAAGTCTGGTCCTCTAGACATTCGAAAAGTTAAAAGTTTTATTTGTAACCTAATGTGTTTGTTTTGTGTTTTAGTGTCAGTGAGGAATAAACTGATGTTCTGATCCATCCAGAACCCAGTGTGACTGGATGATGGGTCCAGCTGACAGCAGGTTCTGGTTCCAGAGGACCTCCTTGTTAGAAAGTCACACAGACCTGAGTTCAGTTTTCTTGTTTCTCCTCAGAGACTCTGAGAGCAGACACGATGCGTTCAGGGACACCTCTGAAGTGTAGGACACTATTGTTTTTATGATGGTTTCACTTCATCAAAGTGAACTCCAGTTCATGTTCAGGTGAGAAGAGATCCTGAAGAAACTGAGTGACATGATTGAATCTGAGGAGATTTCACACCAACTTCACTTTATTAAAGATTCTTCTGATGTTTGAACAATAAAACCTCAGAGCCTCCTGGACCCAACCAGACCCTGTGGAGCTCCAGCTGTGTCCAGCGGGCCTGTTCTCAGAACCTCCCTCACAGCTGCAGCAGCTGGAAGGAGCTGTAACTGTGAGAAGTTTCAGGCCATGAGGAGAGAGCGTGTTGAAGAGAACAAGCTGGACTGAAGAAACGTGGAGGCTGAAGGAACGACACCTTTGTCTTGGTGTGACTTCAAGAGTCTGTTTCCACGCTTCAGAACCAGGAGACGAGGAGTTTGGACCTTCATGGAGGATCTGATGAAGTGATGAAGGTCCTCTTCATCCTCTTAGGTCCACACAGGAAGTGTGTGTCCATCTTCATGACTTTGGGGCTTCTTGCTGTTGGACTTGGACAGATGACCTCTGCTTCACCCTCCAGTTGCCCTTGGGTGGTGTTGGCTCAGGGCAGCTGGAGGGTTTAGAGCACCAGCTCTTACTTTAGTTCAACTTCTCCTTCTTGTCTCCAGTTTTTGGGAGGAGTAGATGTTGTGGTGGTGGACTAGATTACACTGTGTGTGTTCCTCCTCTAATCAAGGCAGGTTGCAGGTTAAAATCCTATTTGCCCAGAGGGCCTGAAAGCGGGCAGGCTGGATGTGGACAGAGAAGGTGGAAGTGGAGCTCGGACCTCCTGGAACATTCTGGATCAACGACAGGAGAAACCCCTGGTGGAGCTTTGATGAAAGTGGATTTTGATGGAAGGAGTCTGAGGTTGTCGGGCACAGA
Source organism: Garcialebias charrua (assembly GCA_038048925.1). Taxonomy (NCBI): domain Eukaryota; kingdom Metazoa; phylum Chordata; class Actinopteri; order Cyprinodontiformes; family Rivulidae; genus Garcialebias; species Garcialebias charrua. The sequence continues at coordinate 1,223 of JBBPBX010055666.1, forward strand.
TCAGGACCAGAAACATCTGGATCTGGGACCAGAAACATCTGGATCTGGGACCAGAAACATCTGGATCTGGGACCACATTTAACTCTTTGGACCCTCTGATGTGGCTCTTTTACACATTATTTATTTATTTATCCTCTTTATAATGTTTCCATGTGGTGAATAAGTCATATTTGTACAGACGTGCTGTCTGGAAACTTTCTTTTCTCAGCATCATCCAGCTCCTCTCAGCTGCAGCGCCTCTGTGTGACCACATGGGGGCGCTGTAAGAGGACTGCAGCAGTCTGGTTGGTCCTCATCAGTGATGTTCTCCTGCTGGACATGATGGAGGAAACTACCAAGCAGACAGCAGCTTCTTCTTTTCTTGATTCCAGGACAACAAACAGAATCAGCTCCTCCTGTCTCGACACTGAAACATGTTTTTAAAGAGAAGCTGCAGCTCAACACACACGTGTCCTTTTTATAGATTACAGCTGTTTCACTTCACATGTTGTTGTTTCAGAAGGATGTGAAATAAATAAATATATTTTAGTTTTGTGTCTCTGAAGTGAAGGTCAGAAAAGAAGCAGAGGTCCATGAATCATGGAGGTGATGAAGACGAGGAGTCACCAGAATATAGAAGACTTGAAGAATCCAGTCCTGAATGTGACGTTTTACAAACCAGCTGAAGCTTCTGAAGGTTTTATTAACTAGAAACTGTTCAAACATCAGACTTCCTCTGAAGACGAACACTTCTAGAGAACATTCATTTGAGGTGAAAGTTTCATCGTCAACATTTTAATTTTTGTTCACACTAGTTTAGTGTTTAGTTTGTCTTACCTACTAAAATACATTACGATATATCTTAAAATAATAAAACAGTTGAACTTCACTGATCAAGTGCAGATTTATGTGAAGTTTGATCAATTAAAAATGTAAAGGAAATGTGGACACCTTGTAACAGCTGTTTACACTAACTGTTCAGAGTTATGTGATAAATGTTGACCGACCTCAATCAAAAGAATAATCTGAGTTCTTCAACAATATTCTGTTCCCCTCGCTCCAACAAAGACAAGAATCTGGTCAGTTCAAATCACAATTCAGTAACGTTTATTTTCAGTTTGAATAATGACAACATGAAATTATGGCAAATATGAAATATAATAACAGTGTTATGTCAAAAGGGTAAATATTAAATAGCTTAAGACTTTTAGAAGAGGTGTTATCTAAAATTTAGGACTAAAGTTTTAGCTCTAACGTTAAAATTTAGGTCAACTTTCTCTCAGATTCATGAACTTAAATGACATGTAAGAAAACAGTTGTCACTTGTTGTTCTCATCAGAAGGAAGATGTTTGTCCTACCAGGAGACGTCCATCTCTCATTAGCACAATGGATGTGATGAAGTGAGGCAGGAGGTTCACGTTGTCACTGGAAGAGGGATGTTATTCCTTGAGGGACCACGTCTCTTCCAGCAGGCGGTTGTGCCTCATCACTCACGGGGTGTTTGAGGGTTACCAGGACTTTTCTCCATCTCTCAGCTCACTGGATCGGAGTCCTCATGGACTTCTGGGCTGGCTCAGAGCAAACTCTCCACCAGGACATCCCACTTCTGCCAGCTTCGGACAACTTCTCCCCCTGAGACCGCTCTCCAACTCTGACCTTACGTGTCAGAGAACCAATCAAAATGCAGCTACCAACAGAGTGGGTGTGAACCAGCTGCATATCATTAATTTTAATGACACCCTCCTCTTAAAATCTCAGAGGGGAACAATACGTTTGTTTACATGATACAGACAAACCTTGTTTTGTATCACACCGTTCTCTTAGAAAATGTAAGTTTGGTTCCTGACACATTGAAAACAGTGGGTTACTTCCATCGTTACTACGGCAACTACAGTTCTGTTATCCCGAGGCCATGCTAGGGTTCTGTCATTTGTTGATACTGAATTCTCTTGGACACTGAATGTCTGTTCCTTGCCAGCAAAGATTAGCACAAAGGGTTATTATTAACACAGAAGGTTAATGATTATAGTCAGTCTGGAGCCAGGGTGGTCCAGGATGTCGACTCATCCTGACTTGGAGATTTAGCCCAGTGGGGTAGAAGAGATGTGTCTCTGAGGATGTTTTGTCTTTTGAGGGATGTTGGTTGGACGTTACATTCCCCCACTTGCGATTTACAACTTGGGTACCTTGTTGGTGAATCACAACTAACAGCGTCCTTGCTTTAGGAGTATTCCAAAGAGTCACAGTTGATAGTTCCAAAAATAAACAGGAAGTTGAGGGTATTCCACAAACTCCAGCTACAAGTACTTGGGTGTGCACCTGAACGACAACCTCAGCTGGAGCATCAACACCACCAGCCTGATGAAGAAAGCTCATCAGAGACTCTACTTCCTCAGGCGGCTGAGATGGAAGTTCAGTCGTCACCTCCTTCTACAGGGTGCAGTGGAGAGCATCCTGTGCTCCAGCATCATGGAGTGGCATGGAGGCTGCACAGCTGCAGAAAGAAAAGCTTTCAGGATGGGAAGAGAAACATCTTTAGCTTCAGAATAGAAGTCCACTTGTTTTGTTTTTTAACCTTCTTTTAGGTCAAAGTCCAGAAGACCTTTCTCTTCAACACTTGAACTTCTGCTTGGGTTTTGTTTCTAGTTTTATTTTTTACTAACATATTTCTGAAAATGAAAAGGATCAAATAGACGACCCACACAGCTGTTAATGAACACACTGAGATGAGAGACCAGTCTTTCCTCGGTCCTCTGGTTCTGGAGTCCAGGTGTGTCTGTGGAGCTGCTCAGCAGCTGCTGTGAAGGAAATGACAGGTTCTAACATCTGGTCTGTTTCAACTTGAATCTAATGAGTTTTGTTCATGTCAACAATTATCAAGAGTTTAATCATGAAGACAATTTAAATTCTTCTCACCAGAGACGTGACACATTCCAGAACCAGAACCATCTTCTGTCTTCACTTGACACCTGTACAGACCAGAGTCCTCCGTCCTGAGTGAGGACAGGTGGAGTCTGATGCGTCCTTCTCTGAGGACGTCTCCGTCCCTCTGGACTCGTCCTGCAAACTGTTCATCCTGAGCCTCTGACACCTCAACACCTTCATGGAGCAGATACAGGAGTGACTCTCTGAGAGGAGCTAACAAGCTGCAGTAGATGAACAGGTGTCTCCAGGATGTCTCAGGTGTGGTGGTGAAGGTCCACTCCAGGTGATGTTGTGGTTCTGCTCTGCCTGATAGGAGCTCTGGGTCACGTTCACTACAAATGTTGCTGCTGAGGAGACAGAGAGGAGCAGACACACTGACAACTGGAACATGGGAGGCTTGAAACTGCATCTACAACAAGAACTGAATGTTCTGGACTGAACCTGAAGGTCCAAACTGACCACAGAGACACGAGCTGAGGATGAGGAGCAGCACCACCCTGCACACCATCTTCATCTTCTTCATGCAGCTGGAGGACTGATGAGGAGAAAGAAGTGTCAGAGACAAACAGCGCCATCTTGTGGACAACAACAACAACTAGAGATTTATTAGGAGCAGCTGGAACATGGAAACTGGATCAGAACATCTGGAAGAAGCTCCCAGTTGTGACCAGTTCAAGTCAGTCAGAAAGAGTTCATTCTGATTTCTGCTCTGTACTCAGGAAAGTTCACACATCACTTCATCTCACATCATGCCTCTACAAACACCTGCAGGTTGGAACGTCATCCTGTGACGTCACTAAGAGGGCGGAGTCAGCTTGTAAAACGTTTTTTTAAACAAAAACTCTAAATAATCAGATATTTTCTGTTAAATTAAGGTAAATTTTAACTGTTAATGTAAATATACCTGAGACATATTTTTAGAATCCATTTTTTTCACTGTGATAGAAGAAGTTAGAGAAACCAAACACGTTTCCTGATGTGTTACAGATGTGAACTAAAAGCTGACACCACTGAATTATGTTGTAAACTTTATATTTCTATTTCTCTAACAGAAAGATCCCTATCACAAAATGACAAAAATTGAATAACAAGCTGACTGAAGAGTTTAAGGTCACAACTTTATAATAAATGTTGTTCAGTCTGTTCCACTGAGGAAGATGAAGTTTCCTCCACTGTGGATGAACACATGAAGATGAATGTGTGTTTTCTTCCAAAGAGCTCCAGGTTGAACATTGTAGAGCTGAATCAACAACTTAATGATGACATGTTTCCATGAAGTCTTCTAGAAGCAGCATGAGTTCAACAAGTGTCAGGAAGGACAGAAACTACTTACTGGAGGACATCTGCTGATGGACAACCAGGAGGACCAGGACATCTGCTGATGGACAACCAGGAGGACCAGGACATCTGCTGATGGACAACCAGGAGGACCAGGACATCTGCTGATGGACAACCAGGAGGACCAGGACATCTGCTGATGGACAACCAGGAGGACCAGGACATCTGCTGATGGACAACCAGGAGGACCAGGACATCTGCTGATGGACAACCAGGAGGACCAGGACATCTGCTGATGGACAACCAGGAGGACCAGGACATCTGCTGATGGACAACCAGGAGGACCAGGACATCTGCTGATGGACAACCAGGAGGACCAGGACATCTGCTGATGGACAACCAGGAGGACCAGGACATCTGCTGATGGACAACCAGGAGGACCAGGACATCTGCTGATGGACAACCAGGAGGACCAGGACATCTGCTGATGGACAACCAGGAGGACCAGGACATCTGCTGATGGACAACCAGGAGGACCAGGACATCTGCTGATGGACAACCAGGAGGACCAGGACATCTGCTGATGGACAACCAGGAGGACCAGGACATCTGCTGATGGACAACCAGGAGGACCAGGACATCTGCTGATGGACAACCAGGAGGACCAGGACATCTGCTGATGGACAACCAGGAGGACCAGGACATCTTCAGGACCAGGACCAAAGCTGAGTCGATGTGTAGGACTGAGAGGAAGGAAGAAGTTTTGGAATCAGAAATCAGGAAAGCACAGACAAATAAAGACGTAGCGGTCGCCATCCTTTTTGACATGGAAAAAAGCATATGACATGCTATGGAAAGAGGGTTTACTTATAAAGTTGAATTCAATGGGAATTAGGGGCAGAACATATAATTGGGTAAATACTTTTTGTTAGGTAGGAAAATTCAAGTAAGGGTTGGAACAGAGTATTCAGAGATACACACAGTAGATAACAGAACACCACAGGGTAGTGTTTGTAGTCCATTATTATTCAATATAATGATAAATGACATTTTTTCTCAAGAGGAGAATAATATTGGAAGGTCCATATATGCAGATGATGGGTCTATTTGGATGAAAGGTAGAAATATAGAATATGTTAGAAAGAAAATGCAGTCTGCAATAGATGAGGTGGAGAAATGGTCATATAAATGGGGATTTAAATTATCAGTCACAAAAACATAGACTATATGTTTCTCAAGAAGACATAAAATTTCACCCATTACCCTGAAACTTTACAATCAAACAATAGAGCAAGCAAAAGTAGTGAGATTTTTAGGAATGTGGTTTGATGAAAAACTCAGTTGGAACATCCATAAAGACAAAGTCACAGACAAATGTAAAAAGATTAACATACTTTGATGTTTGGCAGGACAGGAATGGGGAGCAAGTAGAGCATCATTACACAACATATATTTAGCACTTATGAGGTCATCATTTGATTACAGTTGTATAGCATATATGTCAGCAGCAGAAACTAACCTACAAAAGTTAGATAAACTACAAGCTCAGGCCTTAAGTCAAAAAGGCGTTCAATTCAAGATCAACTGGACTTTATTTGTAACAGAAGACGTTTCGCTTCTCATCCGAAAAGCTTTATCAATTCAATGAACCAGACTGTGTGTGCGTGTGGATTTATAACAGGAGTCACGCACCATCATATGTAAATTGCAAGCTGAGGTAACACATACATGTAAATTGACAGATCACACCTTAACAGTAGGGAGTTCCCTTGAAGTCTCTGACAGCAGACACAACAACTGTATGTAAATTGACAAAAAACACCTCACAGCCCAACAACAGAGGTTTCTCAACAAACTTTGCTAGTCTAATTCACAGACAAGACACCTCTGCTCCCATCCGGTGTAAAACGTTTGTGAATCAGTCCCAAAACTGAGTTGTAAGTCTTGGAAAGTTGAAATCTCAGACCTCCTCCTCTGTTAAGAGAAGGTTTTTCTCTCTTAACATACAAAGCTTCCTTAACACCCCTCTCAAACCATCTGTGCTCTCGGTCCAAAATTTGCACATTTTCATCCTCAAATGAGTGTCCCTTGTCCGTGAGGTGGAGGTGAACAGCGGAGTTTTGTCCAGAGGTGGTGGCTCTCCTGTGTTGGGACATTCGTCTGTGAAGAGGCTGCTTCGTTTCTCCAATGTAACGGTCTGAGCAGACCTCGCTGCACTGGACTGCATACACCACACCACTCTGTTTGTGTGTGGGGGTTCTGTCCTTAGGGTGGACCAGCCTCTGTCTGAGAGTCCTGCTGGGTTTGAAATGTACTGGGATGTTGTGTTTGTTGAAAATCCTTCTGAAATTCTCTGAGACTCCAGCAACATAAGGAATGACAATGTTTTTCCGTCTGTTAGCATTTTTCTGTTGATTATTGTGTTTAGCAGATTTCCTCGCTGACTTGACAAAAGCCCAGCTTTTCGGATGAGAAGCGAAACGTCTTCTGTTACAAATAAAGTCCAGTTGATCTTGAATTGAACGCCTTTTTGATTTATCATGTCCTGGACGACTGAGAATCTTCACCAGCATCAGGCCTTAAGGATCATCAGTGGGTCATTCAGAACATCACCTGTGTCAGCAATGCAAGTAGAAATGGGAGAAACTCCCCTGAGAATAAGAAGAGTCAAACTGATGCTTGCATACTGGGTCAATCTGTAGGGACACAATGAAAACCATCCAACCAAAAATATTTTAACAGATAGTTGGGAACATAATGAAACAAACATAAGTTTTGGGTGGGTAGGTGATGCAAAAGCAGAAAGTGTTTGATTAAACCAGTTTCAGTACTGCCCTCGCCCTCCTACGCAGCTCTGCTCAATTCTCATTTCCCTTCACTGCCTTGTCCGAAGCGAAGTGAAGGACAGGGTCTGGTTTTAACCAGGCTAGTACTGCCCTACACTTCCATTATCATCCATCCCTCCGGGGTTATTTCCATTACCTAAAGTAAATCTTATTACATGTATACATCAGGAACTAAAAGAGAAATCAGAACAACTCCCGATATGGCACATTGTCCAAAATTACTGTGAATAACACTTCTCTGGTGATATTATTTTATTTACAGATGGTTCTAAGGATCCTGAAACAGGGAGGGCAGGTTCAGCAGTTTACATCCCAGCCAGGGATGTCTGTATCAAAAAGAGAGCATCAGATCATTTATCAGTTTACACATCAGAACTCTTAGCAATATTGTTGGCTCTGCAGTGGATAGAGGAGAATGAAATAAAAAATCTTGTTATTGCATCTGACAGCATTTCATCATAGTATTGCAAAAGGCAAATCAATCCGGAAAGATATCATCAATTACATTTTTATTACAATGTACAGAATAGAAATTAAGGGCACAAAAATACAATTTATTTGGGTTCCAGCACATGTCAGTGTGGTAAGATGTCCTGCGGACATTACCGGGTAAATGCACCACACAGGTGATGTGATTGGTGGGTCTGGGGCTGGCTTCCTGTATAAAACGGGACCAGCCTCCAGGGGTGATTACACGTCATCCGTGCTGGCTGTGTCACGCGCTAGCGTAATTGGGCGATGATCTATTGTTCTCGCGACCACTGGCAAGCTTCCTGCTTCCCTCTCCTGCTAGAGGTGGAGCTCGGTGGTGAGTAAAAGCGCTATTTTGTCTGTCTGTTCTCTTACTTTTTAGATTTTAATGTTAAATATTTATTGTTTTAGTTCCCTGCTGTTTGTCCTTGGCATCCTTCTGTCGGCTATTTGTCCTGGGTGTACGTTTATTGCTGTCCCGACTGGTTTCTGCATCCATCTGGGTCGTCCATCCACTGCCGACTGGTCCTGGATTGGTGCTCGCTGTCTGTACGGCGTGGGGCGGGCCACGTCACGTGTCCTGCGGGCGCTGGGTCGACTGACGTCCAGCTCAACTGAACAGGCGTCGGCTGGAGTGGCGTCTCTTCCGGACGACAGATCATACCAGGGTGGACTCTGAACTGTCCTGTGTGTTCGATTCGCCATCTTAGGGCAGGTTAGGTCGGACAAAGAACGGTTCAGGATTCAGCATTTAGTTTAGGAGGTTTATTTCTCGCAGGAAAGTCATCAGAAACATACAGACTTCCATCCATTCCAATCAACACAGCTGCGTCAACACAACGTCTTAAATAGTCCCCCGTTGATGACGTACGTGAAGAGCGCACAATAAATCACGTGACTAATCTTAACACCCCCACTCGCTCTCTCACTGTACAAAATCAATAGAATAGAAATCACATATTTACATTATACACAGTCATTGTTTCACACATCCCTTTTTTTCACAGTATAAACAAAGTATAAACAAATACATAAATAAATAAATACATACAACACTGTACAATGACATTATTTCATATCCCCAAATATGAAATGTACAAATTTCTGGAGCTTCACTCTTGTAGATGGTTTGGTAAAAATGTCTGCAACCATATCTATGGTTGAACAATAAACAATTGTTATTTTGCCAGCGTCTAATGCAGACCTAACAAAATGGTATTTTATGTCAATGTGTTTGCACCTTTGACGGTGTACAGGGTTCTTTGATAGAGCTATTGCTCCTTGATTATCCCCAAATATTGTCACTGGCATGCATACACAGTCTTTGTCCATTGCACTTAAGAGCTGCATAAGGTAAAGACTTTCCTGTGTTGTTGCTGCCAGGGCCATATATTCTGCCTCACATGTTGATAAAGCCACTGTTTGTTGCTTCTTTGACTTCCATGAAATAACAGGTCCATTTTTGTTAAGGCTGAAACAATAACCTGTAGTGCTTCTCCTGTCACTTTGTTCTCCTGCCCAGTCTGCATCACTATATGCTACCAGTTGAAGTTTCTCTTCACATCTCTTATAGCATAAGCTGTTATCCATGGTCCCCCTCAGGTACCTCAGCACATGTTTAGCTGCGATCAGGTTACATTCTCTTGGTTGAGCTAAACACTGTGAAAGTCTGCTCACAATCCAACTAAGATCAGGTCTTGTACATGTCATAACATAAATCAAACTACCCACAAGCTCACGATAATGTCTCGGATCAACAAGTTTACTTTCACACTCAAAGTTTAACTTCTGTTCACATGGGGTGCACCTTGTGCTACATTCAGACATACCAAATCTTTCAAGAATTTTCTGTATGTACATCTTTTGGTTCATTTTTACTTCACCATCTGTCTGTGTAAAGTCAATGCCCAAGAAATATTTAAGTGTTCCCATGTCCTTCATTTTGAACCTTGTTTTCAGCATTTCTTTTACTCTGTTTATCAAAAGATCATCATTTGCTGCTATGATGAGGTCATCAACCCAAAAAATAACAATTATTCTCTCATTTAAGTTTTGTCTTGTATAAACACAGTGATCAGCAGGATTCTGTATGAAACCATTTTCATCCAAATAGTCATGGAGCATTTTATACCAGTTGCGTCCTGATTGTTTTAAACCATACAGAGATTTGTTTAATTTACACACTAGTTTTTCATCTGTGTTGACTTCAAAACCCTCAGGCTGCTCCACGTACACCTCACAGTCAATAGGAGCATGTAAATAGGCCGTCTTAACATCCATTTGATGTAACTTTAGATTGTACTGAGCTGCCATTTGCATTAAGCTGCGTACAGACGTCATACTTGCTGTTGGTGCGAATGTTTCTTTATAATCTATACCAGCTACTTGACTGTAACCTTTCGCTACATATCTGGCCTTATAGGTTTCAGTTCCATCTATGTTATTCTTAATCGTGAAGACCCATCTACCCCCCACTGCATTTTTATTCTCTGGCAGTCTGGTCAGTGTAAATGTTTTGTTCTCTGTTAGGGATTCCATCTCTTCTTTCATTGCTTCTATCCATTTTTCAGCTTTAGGTGAATTTATTGCTTCTCTGTAATTTTGTGGTGTACTAAACACTGAACGATAGCAATAGTCAACATTTATCTCTTCATCATCAGCATTCCCAGCCATACATTCATAATCTTTTAGATATGCTGGTGCTTTTCTTTCTCTTTCAGAACGTCGTAGACCAGGTTCATTTACATTTTGTTCATCACTTGTACTTCATCTTTTGAAATAGATGAGACCTCTTGTGTTTCCTGTCTAACCGTAACGAGGACCCTCATCAATATGCATATCGTGAGAACCGATCAACAGAGGACGCCATCTCCTCCGTGGTCCACACTGCTCTCACCCACCTGGATCAGAAGGACTCATACGTGCGTCTGCTCTTTGTGGACTTCACATCTGCCTTCAACACCATGATCCCCCAAACTCTGATAGACAAACTATCCACACTTGGACTAAGCCCCTCTATTTGTAACTGGGTCTTAGACTTCTTAACAGACAGACCACAGTCCGTGAAGATCCACAACTTCTCCTCCTCCACCATCACCCTCAGCACTGGCTCTCCTCAAGGATGTGTGCTGAGCCCTCTTCTGTTCACTCTGCTCACATATGATTGTACAGCCACACATCCAGGCTGTCATATTGTTAAGTTTGCAGATGATACAGCTGTGGTGGGATGCATCACAGATAATGATGAATCCAGCTACAGACAGGAGGTGGAACATCTGGAGAGCTGGTGCAAAGAGAACAACCTTCACATGAATGTGAAGAAGACGAAGGAGATGATTGTGGACTTCAGAAGGAACAAACACACCCACACCCCACTGTATATAGGTGGATCTGCGGTGGAGGTGGTCTCCAGCTACAAATACCTGGGTGTACACTTGAATGATAACCTCAGCTGGAGCAATAACACCACCAGCCTGATCAAGAAAGGTCATCAGAGACTCTACTTCCTCAGACGGCTGAGACGAGCCGGTCTGAGAAGCCCAGTCCTCACCTCGTTCTACAGGTGTGCAGTGGAGAGCGTCCTGTGCTCCAGCATCAACGTGTGGCATGGAGGCTGCACAGTTGCAGAGAGAAAAGCTCTGCAGAGAGTGGTGAAGGCTGCACAGAAGTCTGTGGGAGTCAGTCTCCCCACCATCACAGACATTTACACCTCCAGATGCAGAAAAAGAGCCACCTGCATCATGAAAGACCTCACTCACCCAGCACACTCACTCTTTGCACCACTCCCCTCGGGACGGAGGTTGAGGAGCATCAAATGTAGAACCACTAGACTGAGAAACAGCTTCTACCCTGAGGCTGTCAGACTCATGAATAAATAAATAATAAGAATAAACACTGCAAAATGTCACATCATACTGATACTGATCTGTTTCTTGTTGCTGCGTTCATCTGTGACCATCTGCTCATGTTCGTGCTGCTGTTTATAATGATGTTTTTCTACTACATTAGGGCTTAGTGTATTACTAGCTGATGTCTCTCTTAGTTAATCCTAGATGTTATTATTGTATTTCTCTTGCATTTGTTGTTGGATGTAACTGGGACCCTGTGTACATAATCTCGTTTTCAACACATGTACTACATGCGGTGCAAATGACAATAAATTCTCTCTGACTCTGACTCTCTGACTCTCTGACTCTAACACTTGTGCTCTCTACACTCACTGCAGGCTCAGTAGAACTCTCATGTGCTTCCTGTGACACCTGGTGTTCTGCTCCTGACTCTGCCTTAACAGGGATAGTTCTTCTATATCTAAAAACATCATCAAACATGTCAGGATCATCCTGAGTTTGCCATTCATTCATAGTTTGTGCTACAAATTTAACCAGTCGATGTTTGCAGATTTTTCCTGTGTTTGGGTAATAGACTAAATATGCAGGGCTGTATTTATCATAACCCACAAAGATACCTTTATCACACCTCGGATCTAGCTTTTTCTTAATTTGTCTATATGTATAGCACACACACCCAAATTCTTTCATTTTAGAAAGGTCAGGCACCTTTCCTGTCAGCAGGTAATATGGAGTTTGTTTCAATCGGTTGTTGAAACACCTGTTTCTAATTACTGCAGAAGCCATTACAGCATAAGCCCACAACTCTTTAGGTAAATTACTTTCTATCAACATACATCTTGCCATTTCAAACAATGTTCTCCAGCTTCTTTCAGCTGTGCCATTCTGATGCGGTGAATAAGGTGCAGATGTTTCATGTCTGATAAAATTTTTACTCATTAAAGACTGAAAGTCTTTTGATGTGAACTCCGTACCATTATCGGATCTAATGCATTTTATTTTACCATATGGGGCAACATCTGCAATAAACTTTTCGGTAGCTCTAGCTGTGTCACTCTTAGCTTTAAGAAAATAAACAAATATTGTACCAGAATAGTCATCTGTAAACGCTAATGTGTATCTGAATCCATCTTTTGCAGCAGGCTCGATTGGACCAGCTAAATCAGTATGTACTAATTTGAGAGTGTTTTCTGCTTTTGCATCAGCTTGTCTGTTTCTGTATTGACAGAATTTACCCAAAATGCAAGTTTCACAGTCTAGGTTCGTTTTATCACCCTTCCCTTTAATTTTCATGCCTTTTACCACATTTTCTAATTTTATCAGGTCTTGGAAATTACAGTGGCCTAGAATTTTATGCCACTCCTGAATGTCATAACAACCTGAACGTCACATTACATTGTTCATCCTCATATTTTTTATCATTTTTATTGTCATTGTCAAATATGTCTAGATAATAAAGTCTATCATAGACACTAATGTCAAACCTTGTACCGTCCTTGGCGATGAGTTGACTGCATTCTTGGTTGAAGTTGACTGAGGCTCCCCTGGACGTCGCCGCCTTCACAGAAAAGATGTCTTGTGGGTACGTTGGGACGTATAACGCCCGTTTGATCTCCACCTTCATCCTTCGTCCTTGTGTGTCCCGCAGCCAGACCTCCGCGTCACCTCTCTTCACCGCCACACCGTTCGTCCTCGTCCCGTCAGCGAGCTCGATGAAGTGTTGTTCTGGTTCAAACGTGTCATCCCAGCGTTTGAACCTGTTAACATCAGTGATGATGTGTGAGGTCGCTCCGGTGTCCACCATCAGGCCTCTCTGTTTCCATCCGCTGATCTGAGCGTCGTTTGTTTTGAATGCGAACGAGTGATCATCCTCCACTTCATCGGTCGCTTGGTTCACATTTTCCATCTTCTTTCGCCAACAGCCATTCTCTGCATGACGTGGACTCTTACACACACGGCACCACTGTCGCTGTGTTTCATTCATCGGACACTGCCTTGCTTTGTGTCCCCTCAGTCCACAGCTGTAACAGATGAACTCCGTGTTACCTCCTCGTCTTCGTTCTTTTCCGACGAAGCACAATCTTTGCCAGCGACCCTCCTTGTCCCCTCTGGGCCCATAACCTGTTCGATTCGTCATCTTAGGGCAGGTTAGGTCGGACAAAGAACGGTTCAGGATTCAGCATTTAGTTTAGGAGGTTTATTTCTCGCAGGAAAGTCATCAGAAACATACAGACTTCCATCCATTTCAATCAACACAGCTGCGTTAATACCACTCCTTAAATAGTCCCTCATTGATGACGTACGTGAGAGCGCACAATACCTCACGTGACTAATCTCAACAATATATATATTTTTCAAAATCGATTTTGGGGCTTTTAGAATCGATTCTGAATCGCCAGGACTAAGAAAATCGATTCTTTAAAATATCGATTTTTTCCCCCCCTGCACCCTAATTAAAACTATTAAAAAATACTTTTATATATTAATTATTTGAAGCATCTGTGTACAAAAAAAATCGAAGCTGAGTAGTTCTTCTTTCTAAAGATGTCTATACCTTTAATATACATTTATTTGATGTTGTGGAACCTTTATGAACTGTCTATTTTTCTGGTCGGAGGACATTAGAAGTGAACCCGCGGTAACATGGCTCCATCCGCGCCGAGCAAATTGAGTCCGTGGATCGAGAGCCTGGTCCTGAACTACAGCGGCCCAGAGGAGGAGGAGGAGAGCGGTTCCGTCCGCCTGAAGGCTCATGTCGTCCATGTGGGTCACATGACCCAGTCCCAGGTTCTGACCCGGGGTTCGGATGGACCCTGCGGGATCCTCTTCCTGTCCGACGGGGCGGTGCAGATCCCCGCCGTGCTCTCCGAGTCCGCGTGGACCCGCCTGCAGGAGCAGGAGGACCGGGACAGCTTCAGCAGCCTCCTCAACACCACCGTGCACGTCCAGGACTACCGGGTCCGGTTCCACATGAACCCGGACAAGTCCAAATGCAGGTTCTACTTATTTATTTATTATTATTATTATTGTTATTGTTATTATTATTATTATTATTATTATTATTATTATTATTATTATTATTATTGCTCAGGTTCTACTTGTCGGTGGGGAAGCTGTTCACCTGCGCAGCGGGTCGGGTGCAGGTGCAGCCCCCCCACGTGACCTCCCTGCCCTCAGTCCGGATGAAGACCTGCCGGACCTGGACCTCTCTGCTGGGTCAGGACTCTCAGAGGACCGGACTGGACCTGGACCTGTCAGACCTGCTGGGGGCGTGGCAGCAGGACTGTCTGCAGGATGTTCTGCTGGACATCCAGAACCGCCTGATGAACCCACCAGAACTCCCCCATCGGACCCGGTTCACCAGCTGGGACGAGGACCGAGTCCGGTACAAGGCGGAGACGCCCTTCAGCGTCCCGGTCCAGTTTCTTCTGATCCCAGACGGTTCCGAGACCAGGACTCGAGAGGGAGCGGCGTCCGTGGAGGTACCAGACCCGGCAGGTGCAGAACCGGGCCGTGATCTGGGAGAGAGCTCGCCTGTCCCGCAGGAGGACCCGAGTGCCAGACCTGTGTCCAACCCCTGGGACATGTTCCCCCCACCCTGCGTTACCGAGTCAACTGACGAGTCCTCTCCAGAACCAACACCGGACTGCCCCGGTGCTTCATCCGGACCTGGTCCCGGTGCCACCTCAGAACCCGACTCTGTGTCCGTCTACAGCTTCCTGCCAGCGAACCAGAACCTTCTGACCCGCAGCCCCCAGGTCTCCTCTTCACCCCCGTCCACCCAGAGTCCAGCAGAACCTCCTGCCTCGGACAGAACCTTCAGATCCACGGCCCAGCAGACCCGTCCCTCTCTGGACCAGGACCCTGCTCCCTACAGGAAGCCAAAGAGGAAGCTCTGTGATGTCACACCTGAGCAGGTGGAGAAGGGGGCGGGGCTTAGTCTTAGACCCCCATCATGGAACCAGACCCAAACATTCAGAACCAAAGAGGGCAGCAGTCCCAAGCGGGCCGTCCCAAGAAGAACCCCCAGCGTCCACGAGGACGGCACGGCGTTCTCCTACACCTACACCGTGTCGGGTCAGAACCTGCTGGACTCGGGTCGGTTCCGAGTGCCTGAGTTGGTTCTGCGCTGGGCTCTGAGGTACCTTAGAACTCCAGAACCCACAGGAAGTCCTCCAGATGTGCGCTGATGGGACGACGGGTGTTTGGTTCTGAGATGGTCCGGTTCCTCGGTCCAGAGGACAGAGACTGGATCAGAACCGGTTCTGTTTGACTCAAGCAGAGCAACTCTGAAACATGTGATGATGTCACTTCCTGTTTGTCACTGTTCTGAGCCCCGGATCAAATGTTCTGGTTCTGGAGCATGTGATGATGTCACTTCCTGTTTGTCACTGTTCTGAGCCCCGGATCAAATGTTCTGGTTCTGGAGCATGTGATGATGTCACTTCCTGTTTGTCACTGTTCTGAGCCCCGGTTCCAGATGTTCTGGTTCTGGAGCGTTTGCAGATGTTCGGCAGGTTCGTTTTTTTAAAAATAAATAAACGTGTTCGAGTTTCAGGAAGTCAAAATAATTTACTGAAGTTTTCAAACTGAAGAAAAACAGCCGAGACCCTGCTGGACTCATCAGAACCTGCTGGACTCATCAGAACCTGCTGGACTCATCAGAACCGGGGTCCACAGGGCCACAGCAGCAGAACCGGAGCGGCTCAAGACCTGCTGAAGTTTCTGTGAAGGTGACCGAACTGCAGCAGCCTCGTGTTCAGCACAACTTTGGCTGCTACCCGACAGCTAAAAACTAGGCCCGACAGCTAAAGACTGGACCCGACAGCTAAAGACTGGACCCGACAGCTAAAGACTGGACCCGACAGCTAAAGACTGGACCCGACAGCTAAAGACTGGACCCGACAGCTAAAGACTGGACCCGACAGCTAAAGACTGGACCCGACAGCTAAAGACTGGACCCGACAGCTAAAGACTGGACCCGACAGCTAAAGACTGGACCCGACAGCTAAAGACTGGACCCGACAGCTAAAGACTGGACCCGACAGCTAAAGACTGGACCCGACAGCTAAAGACTGGACCCGACAGCTAAAGACTGGACCCGACAGCTAAAGACTGGACCCGACAGCTAAAGACTGGACCCGACAGCTAAAGACTGGACCCGACAGCTAAAGACTGGACCCGACAGCTAAAGACTGGAACCGACAGCTAAAGACTGGACCCGACAGCTAAAGACTGGACCCGACAGCTAAAGACTGGACCCGACAGCTAAAGACTGGACCCGACAGCTAAAGACTGGACCCGACAGCTAAAGACTGGACCCGACAGCTAAAGACTGGACCCGACAGCTAAAGACTGGACCCGACAGCTAAAGACTGGACCCGACAGCTAAAGACTGGAACCGACAGCTAAAGACTGGACCCGACAGCTAAAGACTGGACCCGACAGCTAAAGACTGGACCCGACAGCTAAAGACTGGAACCGACAGCTAAAGACTGGACCCGACAGCTAAAGACTGGACCCGACAGCTAAAGACTGGACCCGACAGCTAAAGACTGGACCCGACAGCTAAAGACTGGACCCGACAGCTAAAGACTGGACCCGACAGCTAAAGACTGGACCCGACAGCTAAAGACTGGACCCGACAGCTAAAGACTGGACCCGACAGCTAAAGACTGGACCCGACAGCTAAAGACTGGAACTGACAGCTAAAGACTAGACCCGACAGCTAAAGACTGGGCCCGACAGCTAAAGACTGGACCCGACAGCTAAAGACTGGACCCGACAGCTAAAGACTGGACCGACAGCTAAAGACTGGACCGACAGCTAAAGACTGGAACCGACAGCTAAAGACTGGAACCGACAGCTAAAGACTGGACCCGACAGCTAAAGACTGGAACCGACAGCTAAAGACTGGAACCGACAGCTAAAGACTGGAACCGACAGCTAAAGACTGGAACCGACAGCTAAAGACTGGACCCGACAGCTAAAGACTGGAACCGACAGCTAAAGACTGGACCCAACAGCTAAAGACTGGAACCGACAGCTAAAGACTGGAACCGACAGCTAAAGACTGGAACCGACAGCTAAAGACTGGGCCCTACAGCTAAAGACTGGGCCCGACAGCTAAAAACTGGGCCCGACAGCTAAAGACTGGACCCAACAGCTAAAGACTGGGCCCTACAGCTAAAGACTGGAACTGACAGCTAAAGACTGGAACTGACAGCTAAAGACTGGAACTGACAGCTAAAGACTGGACCCGACAGCTAAAGACTGGGCCCTATAGCTAAAGACTGGGCCCTACAGCTAAAGACTGGGCCCTACAGCTAAAGACTGGACCCGACAGCTAAAGACTGGACCCTACAGCTAAAGACTGGACCCTACAGCTAAAGACTGGGCCCGACGGCTAAGTTTGGTCAGAACTGATGTCTTTCTTTTATCAAGCATTTGGCTGATTTCAGCTGCTGTGTAAAGACCGGCGGTTCTGACAGATGGTTTTGAGGCAACTGGACTTTCTACTGGTTTTTAAAGAACCTTTTAGTTGAACTCGTCTTCAGCTCTGCAAACTAGCTGCGAGCTGAAACAGATGCCAACGAGTGAAAACAACACAAAGCTGAAGTTCTCTGTTGGGCCAGAAGGTGGCGCTAAAATGAAACGTTTGATCCTGGATCCGTTTCTGCTGCAGAAACTAAAGACCCTCACAGATTGATACGATTGTAGTTTGTGTATTACAGTTCGAAAAAATTAAGTAGAGTTATTCATTTTGTGATGTAGTTTGTATATTACAGTTAGAAATATTAAGTAGAATTATTCATTCTGTGATGTAGTTTGAAGGTTATCATTGGTTGAACAAACTGTGAAATAAGGGGCAGATATAATAAGATTTCATCTTCTTTCTGCTCCCTTCATTTTATCCTACTTGTATCTGATGAAACTGTCTTGTATTGTTCTTTTAAAATGAATGAATAAACATCAAATCAAAGATTGGAAATAATAATATGCTATCAATAATTTGATCGTATTAGCTAAACGTTATGTTCATAAATGTCGTTTTTTTCAAATGTAAACCTAATGTGAACCACTGAAAGAATGAGCTAAAGTCCTATGCAAAATCTTTAAAATATATAAATGAAAAAAATGCTGGCAAATTTCTTAGTTTCTTGGCAGATTTCAATTTCCTCATTATTATTATTATTATTATTATTTATTGCTCCTTTGTTTTATTTACACTATGTTATGAATCACCTTTTGTAACTTTCGATTGTAAGAATTTGTATTTTTTTTCGTTTTGTAGTGTTAATAGTTAAATAAAGTTTAAAATAAAAAAGAAATCAACAACATCAGAACCGGTTTTAGTTTGGTGAAAGGAACCAGAACCTCTTTGGTTCTGCTTTCACACAAAGGTTCTGTTGAGGACAGGTTTTTATTTGTATTTTAACTAAAAGATAAACTTTTTTTTTTTAAATATAAGAAACTCAAAATATCGACCAAACCCTTTAAATAAAAACAACTAGAGAAATGTAGTGTGAATTCTTATTGCTGAAGAACAGCTGAAATGAGCTAAAAACATGCTGAAATGGAAGAGCCTAAGCTAGCAGGAGAAAGCAGAAAGAACACACACGGGTGACTGGGTATGGTTGTAACACTTTTTGCTTCAGCGCTGTAACTCAGTGAATTTTTGAGCTAGAGTGCTCAAACTTTTATACAAAGTACACACATATGTCTTCTACAAATGGCAACAATTCAAACATTTGCAACATCATCACAGACCTTGTGAGTTCATGTCAAATGGATGGTTTTCCTTTGTTACAACCTACTCTACACCTAAGTTGTACCAGGAGTGTGTGTAAATTAGTGTACAACTCTTAGAACAAACTTAATATATATGCTTCTACTGTACCTGTGTAAAGAACATTGGGTCAACAATGTCTAAGTGTGCATGTCTACAATGGTAAATGAATTTAACAGCAGGCTTATTGGCACATTTTACCCACACTTCCTTTGGCGTTGCCAAATGACTACAGACAACACTAGTTTTCATCGTGACGTCTCAGAATCCTCAGTAATGGCTTTCAACATTTTCTTGGTGGGCTTTCTCTCCTTTGCCTTTATTCTTTCCTGAGATACTCTCTTACATGTTTGCTTCCTCTGTTCTTTCTCCATCAGTGCTTGCTTCTCTGGTGTATCAGTTTATCATACTCCACCCAGAAAGTTCCCAGACTGGGATTTAAACCGGCGACCCGCTCGCTGTACCACTGTGCCACCGGTCAAATACCTGCAGACTGGAAACCAGCTTGAATGTTTTTGGGTGTTGCAGCTGCAGGCAGAGCAACACTTGGAATACCAAATAATATATGATATACAGGTAGTCCCCAACTTACGAGCCAGTTCCGTTCCTACGCCCGTTCATAACACGAAAATCGCCGTAAGTCGAAAATACGTCCAAATGGCACCTCATACATCCAAAGGGCACCTCATACATCCAAGCACCTCATACGTACAGTACTGTATTTTTACCAAGCACTTAGCCTATCCTAACACATTACCCTACATAATTATCAAAAACCACATACATTTAGGAGCCATAATGAAGGAAAAATTTCTTACTGGGAGCTGGTCATTTCTTCCTCCGTCTGTTAGCATGTTACCTCCGAGCTCTGCAGCTTGCTTCACGAGGTCCACAGTGTTTACAGCAACGTCTGTTAGCATGTTAGCTCGTTGCTAGCATGTTAGCTCGTTGCTCAGCTGTCCTCCGCTCCTCCTGTATTTCCACGCACGGTTCAGAGGTCTGCCTGCTCTGTAAGTTTCCACTGAGCGTGTCAGTGGAAACCCCCTCCTGTAAGTTTCAAGCTTCCCTAAGTTTAGTTTCGGTACGGTATCTTCTGCTGTAAAGGCGCATAAACGGCGTAACTCGAACAATGTTTTTCAATGGGAACGCGTTCGTATAGTCGAATTGTCGTAAGTCGAGACCGCCGTAAGTCGAGACCGCCGTAAGTCGAGGACTACCTGTATTGTCGTCATCTTGGCAGCATTCAGTTTCATCCAAGCATTTTTTTTTTAAACATTTGCAGGCACATCTCTGTCTGTCTTTCTTTTCCATTGCCTAGGCATTCTGTAAAATTATTAAAATCAAGAAAGTTTTCTTAGTTGTATGTCGGGGGTGGTTGTAACACTTTTTAAAGATGTGTTACAAGCATCCCCACCCCTGTCAGCCATTGCTTAGCTAGCTGTATTAGCTTAATGGTTTGAAATTAGCAGGGGAAATGCATCATATTTTGCCTGACAAGCTACAATTCAATGTAATCTAATATGGTTTTATCTGCAATATTATGAATACTAAACAAAATATAGTCTTGGTTCAAAAATTTACTTTTGTACCTCAAAATCAGTTTTCTCTTTATAGAATCTACAATTTGAGGAATTGAGTAAGCACTGGAATGATCATATGACTCCTATCTTATCCATGATTGGTGGAATTAGTGGTGTTACAACTCTCACCATGTTGCAACCATACCCGGTTTCCTCTGTTTACCAAATTTTGGTTTAAACCAGCAGAAATGATCACAAAAAGTTGTTAATTAGTTTTTAAGAAAGGCTTAAATTAGCAAGAAATAGCTGGAAAGTAGCTGGAACGGCAAAGAAGCAGAAACGAGCGCAAAAAAGGGAAATTATCTGGAAAAATAGCTGAATAGTAGCTAAAAAGGTAGAAAGAAGATGAAATTACCAGAAGGAAGTGGAGAGAGCACACTTTTGCCCAATTAGACTGAAAGAAGCAGAAATTAACAAAAAGTGGAAACTATATGAAAAAAGCTGAACTTAGCAAAAATCAGCTGAAAGGTATAGCTAAAAAAGCAGAAAGAAACTTAAAATATAAACAGGATCACATATGTGTATGTTTAATAAGCACTCACACAATTCCCAGAAGGAAGCTGAGGGAACACAATTTCGCTGAATTAGGCTAAAAAAGGTGCAAGTGCAAAAAGGAAGCTGAGAAAGCTAAAATTTGCATAAAACAGCTAAATAGTAGCTGAAATAGCTTTTAAAAAAGCTAAAACTTGCATAAATAAGTGGAATGGAGCATCACAAGCTGAAATTAGCTGAAAAAAGTTTACATTTGCACAAGGAAGCTGAAGCAGAACAAAATGTGAAAGGAGCAGTAAAAGGTTGTGAACACCTAAAGATATGAAGGATGTAAAATGAGCTCAATTTATTTGAGGAAAAAACGTCAGAAAAGGCTAAATACGTCAAAAAGCTAAAGTTGCATCAATTGTTTAATATTATGTATTTTACCATTAATTGTGTTTGATTGTTGATATTGTTTTTTATCTTTGCATTTCTTGTCCGGTTTGACCTTGTGTGATTTGAAAGGCGCCTTCAAATAAAATGCATTATTATTACTATTATTATTTTCATTCAACCTTTATTTCGTCAGGTTAATCTCTTTGAGCCTCGAGGACTC
>JBBPBX010055667.1:0-23028 GCA_038048925.1 Garcialebias charrua
AACAACACATAATTTCCAGGTCTAACTTTCAAGGGTTTGGAGTTAAATTTTTCAATTTCAGCGTTCAATCATAAAATATTAGGGGTTTTTGACCACTTTCTTCTTTCTGGTTCAAAATTCAATGGGTGAGTGATTTATTCATTTTGAGGATGTATTTTTTACAGGTGCAGCTCCAGTGATTTCCTATGTAAATAAAAGAGAAAGCGGAAAAAAGAAGATTTTGTAAACTGTGCATGCGTTTGATGGTTGGGATTCATTACTGCTTTTCATGTGTATTTACCTTTTCAGGTTCTGCAGATTTAACTGAGAAGGGGGAATTTGTGTTTCTGTTGTGTTTCATCACATCTCAGGGTTCAAAGTTTGACACTGTAGAGGATTTCAAACTAGATCGAGCATGGCTGAGGGGCAGAAGAGGCTAATGGTGGCTGCAGGGGTGGGGGCATTGATTATCGTTTCCACCATTCTGTTGTTGGAGTATTTCTGTGTGATACCAGGTCATCCAAGCTGTCATCCTGTACCTCATCAGAGGAGCGAGAGAGATGTCCTCAGGCAGGAGACATGGACGCAGGTACAGGAGGAGGGTCATCTATCGATGAAGTTTTCTGAAGCCTTTCAGAGGAACTCTTGGTACAGGTATGCGCGGTTCTTGGCCAGAAGCCGCCACAGGTCTGAGTCTTACATCTGCACCCCACTTCATGTTGAGAAATCACAGCTGCCATTGACGATTGAACCTCTTGACCGGATGTTGTCATTTTGTGTTCTGCAGATGAGCTCCAGAGGATTTTACATGGAGCACCTGCAATGTCAGCCTAAGTGGTACAAATTGAGTACATTATCACACCCGATGGTGTTAGCTCAATTTGTAGAATGGCCATCCAGTGGACAGTTTCCTGTCTGTGTGCAATTGAGTACATTATCACACCCGATGGTGTTAGCTCAATTTGTAGAATGGCCATCCAGTGGACAGTTTCCTGTCTGTGTGCACCGCGTCCATCATCAGGACTCATATCAGGTGGTAGTCGGGTCACTCCCTGAAGAGAGGTGCCGAGCGGTGTACCATCCGGGCAGGGAGTTCAGGAGTGTGCCTGGCAGCAATGGGACGTATCCGGTTGAGGCCTTGGCCTGGCTGTGTGGTCATCAGGTATTACTGACCTTGCCAGCGAACTGGACTGGGTGCTGTGCACCAGTTGCGGTTACAGAGGGGTCGTACCTGGTGTCTTTGAGTAACGGTTCTCACTATGTGGGACGGTCAAAGACTTCTGACGTCAGTCAGCTCGAGTCTATTTGTTTTGTTCGAGTTCTATGCACGTAATATCGTCGAAGACTGGCTTAACCGCGGTGTTTTGCGGTATTTATGACTGTTTTAGAACGTTGAAAAAGTCCGTTCCTCGCTAGAGTTCAAAAGACCGCAGGTCCGTGAACGCACCGCTCGAACGGCACGTCACTAGTGGGTGGCGTTAGGTTTGGAAGACACAGTTTCCCATGAACACTTGGGTTTTAGAACTACAGTTCTGTCTTCGCTGTGATTGGTCGATTACGCTGTAAGTGTTGACGCTTGCGCAGTGGGTGAAACCCGCTCGTCAACTTTCACTTCACAGCTGCTTGTCCCAGACGAGTTTCCGTGCTTGTTTGTCCATTACTGTCATTAAAAAGACTGTTTAAACGCGGTGTTTTTGAGATTTTAATGGGTGGATTGAGTCGGTTGCTCTGAAAACTGCCGATCGCCATGTGACCAGGTCACGTGACACCGATTTTGCCGGTTTTATGAGGACCGACCTTATTTCTTTTAAACGCAGTTTAAAAGGTTTCACAGTTCAACCGATTTTGCTCACATGATTTCGTTTTTGTGAGCCTGGGGCTCTGAAGCTGTACCACGTAACGCTTTGGGTCTGTCTGCTTGATGCTTTTCATCCGTGTTAGATGTCTGTGGGCTAAAAAACTGCAGCTTCGCTCGCTGGTGATAACAGCGCCTCTATAGCGGTCAAATAGAGAAATTACAGTCGCTGTGATAAACTCACTTCCAGCGCTGTGACCCCTGCTGGTTACATTAGAAGACGCAGTCTTCCTGTAATGTGTACATGTTAACTGTTCCTGTTTTAGACGGGAAACATTTTGAGAATATTGTACTCACAGCACACTTTAATTTGATTTTCACATATAATCAAATGTTGATGGCAGGACAGTTACACAGATTTCATACAGACATGTCTGTTGTTGATAAAATCTGACACTTTTATCATTGATTCTGTGCAAAACAAACTGTCTGTTTTTATTTTTATTTTAAACTGCAAGTTTAAAATAACACACATGGGGCTTCTTTTGTTTTGATTTTCACAAAAATCTCACAACGACAGCCGTTTTTGTTTGACCTTGTCACAGGTCGACAAATTACTAGACATCACTGATTTTTATTTCATTTAACATCTTGGATGTTTTCTGAGCAGCTCATACACTTTGCATATTTGCAAGCTGCGAAATGAGACCCGCTTTACTTGATTTTTCACAGAACATCAGTACAAAGATGGACGTTCAAACAGGTGAACCACCTGAGGAGGCCTCTTGTTCTGTTTATCCTAGATGGATGGATGGGGGCCTTGGGATTCCTGCCCGTGCTTGCCGCAAAAAGGGGGAATCTGCCTCATCGTATGCTAATTACTTAGCTGCTAGGAACGTCCGTCAGGATAAGTGGGAAAATCCCCTGTCATTCTACGACAGGCTAATCTCGGTCTACTCCGGGGGCAAAACTGTTCCTGGATTAGAGGAAAATATGGAGTTTAAACGTCTTTTCATTATGAATCTTATGCCTTTTCAAATGAAATGTGTTCATTTCAAGGTTGATTGCAAAAAAGATTCCATGGAAGTGATAAGACAATATGCTACGTCAGTTTTTGAGGCCGAAATACAACCTAGGATACCATCAGAGGTTTGTACAGGTCAAAAGGTCACATCCCACTCGCAGGAAGTAGTAGAGGTTCCCTCTCCTTCAAAGTGCGAGAGGTCACAGGTTTTTCATAATAACATACATCAGCATGGTGCTACGAGCTGTAGGAGTTCTGAACCCCCTGCCCCTCAGGTTGAAAACCTTGAGAGGAGCAGAGAACCACACAAGGTAGGTGTTCGCCCTCCAGATGAACCCAGATGGTCCGGATCGAACCAAAAGAGTTCTCTCATGGATCTCACTGTGGGTGAACTTCGAGAGAAGTTGATGTCTGGGTACCGTGACCCTTTGAAAAGTGGTCTGTCCCGACATGTGCCCCCGAGAAGCGGCCCTCCTGCCCCTGCCCCTCGAGCTGCACAGTTTGAGACATGCAATGAGTCACACATGCTCCAGATTATGGAAACGGCGCCTCCGCGCGAGAACGTGACTGAGGTTGTGAGTTGTTTGTCAAATGATTTGAATGTTACAGTGGTTGACCAAGCTGACACATCGTATGACGTTGTCCTTGATGATAACACAAACAACCTTGTTCCACCTGATGAAGCGACGCGCAGCACTGCCTTTTGCAGCAACTTAGTGCATACAGTTGACATCAACAACGTCAACACTGACATAAATACTGACAGCAAACAAATTGCTGAGAATCCACATCCTGAAGGTCATGAGGCAGACAGCCATCATGATGCTGACAGCGACGATGATTACACGGACAGAGTCACACGTACACAGACACGTGTGGAAAAACCTGAACGGTTTCTGTGTCACTTTGTAAGAAGGGGTAAAGCTAAGAGAGCTTACCTCCCACTCACATTGGAAGGGGTCCTAGAGCAAGAAGCGCTCCTGGTTAGCGGCTCAGACGTGTCTACCATGTCAGCCGAACTGTTTGAGGAGCTGAGGACCGCCGCTAACGATGTTGGCAGGCAAATACCCTTTGTGAGATACACTTATGGTGAGCAACAGGGCCTCGCAAAGACGAGAACAACCCTAATAGCCATGGTTCACATGCAGATTGGCGAAATGTCACTATACCATCCGGTATATGTGTCTGAACTTGACTCACTCCAGACTCCATTTGTGGTTGGCCAAGATTTTATAAATCGCTTTGAAGCGATTATAAATTATGGCAATCAGACATTGTGGACCACAGTGAGCAGTCCACTGCCAATCGTGGTACCTCCCCAAGGTCAGGACACTGACTGTCTAACAACGGGTACCGCTGAGGTCACATGGGATTCCCCAACCGAGACCACAAACCCGGTAAGTGATCCTTCATATACAGGTGAGACAGAGGAGACTCAACAGTTGGACCAGACTCTGGCCCATCACGAGGACCTCCTCTGCGAGCTGACACCTTCAGCACTCACTGAACACTACCTACCACCGGTAGAGGGGGTGTGGTGATCCAAGGGTCCCACACCGATGACGCTGTACTGTCCTGTGGGACAGATAATTCGGCAAACAGCCAAGCTTGCAGTGAAGTCTTGGTTAGAGGACATCTGAGTCCAGAAGGTGGCAGTCTACAACACGCTGACAGTCACTTGGACTCCATTGTTGCTGATTTTGAGGACCCCTCCTCAAACAAAAGGGGGGCAAACTCACACTTCCTACCACAGGTAGAGGACGGTGTAGAGATCCACGGATCACACACCGAGAACGCTGTGCTGTCCTCTGGGACAGATAATTCAGCCATCAGCCAAGCTTTCGATGAAACCTTGGTTCAAGAGCTTTTGAATCTGGAACTACTCAGCGATGACATAGTTCTGACAGACTCAAAGTGCACCCCTTCATTCATGAAGTGGGAAGACATACATCACAACGACAGAGACACGCCTGCGACGGCGCCGACTGTTGTGACACACCTGCATTACGCAGAAAGAGGTAAACGTACAGAGGTACGTTGGCCGAAACCTATAAGGTTCCTGTACAAGGTTCCCCATAAACTGCGCGAACAGCTTAAACTAAACAAAGGTCATCCTAACTCGTGCCCATGGACGGACGTCCACACCCGTGTGCTTGGTCCCTCATGACCACAGGGGGGTGATGTTAGGCCATGCCCATGTCAAGGACAAAGATTTCAATAACCCCACAAACGACAAAGATCTCGCAAACTCACAGACTTCGTGGGAAAAGAAGGTCGTCCAAGCACAGGATAGTAAATAAGCGTAAACAAGTTTAAACTATTCTAGTTCTAGTTCTAGTTCTAGTTCTAGTTCTAGCTCACAAGCAGGCCACCTGGCTGTTTATGTAAACAGTTTTCCTGCTGTCCGTCAAGAGTCTTTTCTGCCTATGGGATCATACTTCCATCTTTTATTTTGTTAACCAGCCTGTAGCCGTTGAGGAGGTGGGAAGACCCCACCTCCCCCATATAATGGGCACTTCCTATTTGGAAGTTAGTTTTTTGGAGGAGAACTACTTGCAACTGTTTCTCTTCCCTGGGAAAGCTGGAGTCGGCCCGGTCATATGTCAACGACCCACGTCTCCGCTAGGATCATAGCAAAGCCTTACTGTGATCCTGTCACTGTTCTGGAAGAATTTGTTTTCTAAAGTTTTATTTTGAAAAGTCAGTCTGTGCGTTCGACCGTTGGTCCCTGCCGAGGGAGGCGAGTTCCTCGTATCGTGAATCAGCACACTCACGCTGAAGTCCAACTGGACGGCCACTGGACAAACCCATCCACGTGTGTGTCCACAAACTTCTCCACTCTTGTCTCCAAGAGACGAACCTCCAACAGGTAAAGAGCCGTGGTGTGTTTGAACGTGCGGGAGCCCAGCAATCTGCTCGTGTGGGGGAAACGGTGTCACCTAGTCTGGTTCAAAGTAAACAACTTTAGCTTAACTTAGCTCCAGAACTCCTTCCTCCTATTTCTTATTTTTCATAAGCTATTTAATGTTTTGTTTTCATCATGGTAAACTTTAAGTAATGTGCCAACAGAAAGGTCCAACTGTCTGTTTGTTTTAATTTGAATTCTTGTCAACGTAGTTATTAAATCAGAGCTAATATCGATACAAATGTTTAATGTAATTCTTGTGATAGTTTCAATAAAAGGTCTATTTTTTGGTAGACCAACATAAATTGAAGTCTAAGCGTGAAATTACATTTCTTGTCTAATCACAGTAAAAACAACTTAGTATCGGAAAAAGGAAGAACTCGCACTTTGGTGGCAGTTTGTGCAAGATTAAAGTCTGCTAAACTGCGTATCCAATAATGGTGGCTCAGTAAGTGTTTAAATACCTTACAACCACATTATTATTCAATTACATTATGCCTTGGAGTTTAATTTTTTTAATAAAACTAAAAACTAATAAACAACGATTAAGACTGGTATTTTCTCCAAAGCAGCTTCATATGATGTGTTGTGTACGGTATGAATATTTATGTGCTTACTGCATTTTATCTCAAGGTATTTGTGGCAGAGCTGAATCTTATTTGCAAAAAAATTCATCTATCAATGTTGGAAACATGTTTGAAAAGTAAAAGTTATGGAAGTGTTTCATCTGTTTATCTGTAAAGTATTTGTAAAAAAAGAAAAGTCCAACTCCAGGTGTTCTGTTGGTGTCCAGATAACCAGCGTGCAGCTCTGCAGCTCCAGGCACGTCACTGTCAGCTGAATCTGGAAGAATAAATGTACAATATGTTTTAATGAAGGTTTACAAGTACCTGTCACATAAGTACATATACTGAAAATTGCAACATTTACTCACCTGGACATAGAATCCACTTTGCCCATTGGTTAGAATGAGGTACCGGTACTTCTCATCTTCTAAGCATCTGATGTCACAATTTGGCCAACACCGAAACTGTGCAAATGACATGGAGCTATTTAGAGGACATTTAATCTCTAGGAGCTGCACAGAGTCCAAAATACCATCCAGGCTTATTACAAACTAAAAACAGTAAGTGCATCCTATCATTGCAAAACACAATTAAATTAACTAATAAAAATAAAACAATTAGTATCAGCATTTATTCCACAGTATTGCAGCAGTGTGGCTGCATGACCTGCTTGTATTACACCTGATGTTTAAACTAACAGCCAGGCTCGGTGATGGAGGACTTTAAGGCTTTGGCTGAGCTCTGTCTGTGCTATCTAAAAAAGCTAAGTCTGGTCCTCTGGACATTCAAAAAACAAAACAAAGCAACAACAACAACAAAAAAAACTGTTGAAACGTTTCGTCTTTCGTCCGAAAGACTTCCGGACGAAAGACGAAACGTTTCTACAGTTTTTTTTTGTTGCTTTGTTTTGTTTTTTGAATGTCCAGAGGATCAGACTTAGCTTTTTTAGATTTTTCTACCTGGATTATTGAGCATGCATCAGGGTATCTGTCTGTGCTAATTTAAGATAAATAAGATTGTGTTCCACCTCTTTTAATAAAACGTGCCCAACGTTAGTACTGTACTGTAGATACTAAACCTCAGAGCTTTTCAGGTTGTTTTCGGGTTATTCATTGCTTCACCGTAATGTGCTGATATAAACTAGCTAAATATGCTAGTAGAAGTAATCTGCACAGGCACTTCTTCAGGTCGCCCCCATCCCTCCCTCGTCTGCAGCGGAATGATGATCTTTTTCTCTCTCTCTCTAAAATAAACTAAAAACATTTAGCCCTGGCAAACTGCTTTGGTTTCATATTTGATAAGTTACAAACTAAAATAAACAACAAGAGTTAATTTTGTTTAAGTTACTTTAGTTAGTAAGGTATTATTAAGTCTCAAACATATATGAACTTTCTTGTCTCAAACATATATAAAAAAAATCCTTCTGTTATTTCAATTGAAACTGTCTGCACAAAATACTGAACAAAATACAACACAAAAAGTAAATTACAAGTGCAGTAGTCCACCCCCAAAAATAAAAAATGTATGTTTTGTGAATGTTTGATATACCACTGTGTCTGCTTGATTGAACTCAGCCTCCTTGATGTGATGACAATTTCAGGATAGGAATCTGAGGTATCATCCACTTCTGTAAAAATAAACAACTGATCATATAGATACTGTGGAGGCATCTTTCAGTAGATTGAAACAAGTTAAAATACTTTATTTAATGTTTACATCCACTCACCTCATTTAAAATGTGTTTTACGGCAAATAAACAATGTAATTCTGGAATATTGCCTTCCTGGTTCCCTTTTATAATCAGCCAGTTTGAATGGTCTTTCTGATCCAGGCACAGTGACTTCCTCTGAGCAGTCTGGATACAACAGGATGTACGGTCCTTCTTGTATGTCCTTGTTAAACCTTCTCATTTTCTGGACACCTTGTTGCAGTATCTCGGGTGCTCCTACCTCTGGGTCTACAAATAACAGGACCATTTTCCCTCTTAGAGGTTTAAATCAGTCCCACTTGGCACCATCAATGTTTATCTGTCACTTCCGGGTCAGCCTCGTTAGGACATTCCCTTTCCGTGTGTGATTCTCTCATTTGCTAAAGTGTTTCAGAAAATGTTAATTTGTTTCAGAATTTGTTAAAGTGTTTCAGAAAATGTTAATTTGTTTCAGAATTTGTTAAAGTGTTTCAGAATTTGTTAAAGTGTTTCAGAATTTGTTAATTTGTTTCAGAATTTGTTAGTGTTTCAGAATTTGTTAGTTTGTTTCAGAACTATTTGTTAAGGTGTTTAGCCTTATTTGTTAATGTGTTTTGCACCTCAGGGCCACCGTAGTAAGCCACAAGTGGCAGCGTTCATAAAATAAAACTGCAAAATACAAACCGCAAGACTGAAATTAGCTTTGCCCAACTAATCAGATCATGTCTGAAAACATAAAAATGCAACATTTAATACAGGAAAACCAATTTAAATTACTACAATTTAAATGCAACATTTAATACAGGAAAAACAATTTAAATTACTACAATTTAGATTAATACAATCACTCCTTTAATGCTTTTATTTGATGTTCTTTACCTTCTTGGTTGTTTTAAAGTGCTTTATAAATCAAGTGGGGCTGGATAAATTAACACTTAATAATATGAACATTCCTTCTATTTTTAACTCTGAAAAATAAAATAATTCACTGTTAACCAGAGTATAATTTTAAATTATGAGTTTTTTTTAAAAGAGTGGTACACATTATTTTCATACATCCATAAAATACCCCGATGTATGCTCAATAAATCCATAAAATAAAATTATACTTAAAATATGCCTATTAGAATTACAAGAATTTCTACACAAATATGTATTTACAGTTTCACACAGTAACTTACGTTAATTAGACAGTACTGTATATCTGAGTGAAAAAATGTAATCACTTTCTTCACTACGTCGTTCATTTCTTGCTTTTCTTTCCTCGTTCACTGATTCCTAAGATCAAACTGTGATGCTGAGCTGTACATCTGAATTGATGTAATCAAGCTTTGTTCTACAGTTCTTCGTTGAAAGCTGAGCTGAAATTCATCACACCAAATACATTCTCTGTCATCTTTGAGCGTAAAGCCTAATTTTGTAAAAATGTGGGAGATTTTTTACACTTAATTAATTTGATTTAAATAATTTAACTCTTGATTTTCAACAAGTTCTCTCTTCAAATCAAACACAATCATACTGAGATGGTCACTTGAATCATAAAGGTGGCACTTTTGGACAAAGTTGAAAAATAAACATCATAATTTATTTTACAGCAAAGAAGGAAGGAGAAGGAGCAACACAGCCGCAGGTTTCTCCCCAACCATCACACAGCAGGTGGCTGTTTTTGTCTTAATCAAAGAGGCGCTTTAAAAATGCCTGAAGTGGAGTTTATTGACATTTTCCTCTTGGGGAGGATGACGAGATGTTTAATCTTTCCAATCTTGTTCTTTCCATTTTTTTGAGCAAAGGCATCCTCCTTTTGAGGAGAAAGAAAAACGCACAGACAGGCTGGTTCTTCAGGGAACATTATTGTTATCTGTGAAGAAAATGTACCACCATTTTATCAGCAGGAGTCTTTGTAATCAGACATCTGGACCACATCTTTGAGACTCGGTCACAAAGTGTGACCCTTGGGAGGTTTTAGTTCCTGATTCTGTAAAGTCTCAGCCTTGGTTTATAAAAAAAAATTGACCAAAATCAGGTGGAGATCACCTAAACAGGAGGAGCAGCTATAGGAAACTCCATCGTGACTTATTTTCATTTAGTGTTGAACAACTTTTTGTGACATGTCAAACTAACTTTAACAGACTGACAAATACTTAAGCCTGAAATATACCTGAGCGTACAAGCAATACGCCTATACGCCACGTACGTACGTCAAGGCAAAAGCGTAGCCCCGCGTAGCCCCTCAGGGCATGTACGCGCAAAGCTTTTTTTTTTACGACCGCGGACGCTTGCGCGGTGTCTGACCATAAACTTCCCCGGCGCCGGACTGTTTTGTATGTTACACAAATGAAATAAATTCCCCTTCTTTATCGCTGATCTGGCCTTTTCTTTTGTTTTTTTGCCTAAAGTCAAGTAACCGCTTCTTCCTCCGTTCACTCGATGACTGAAATGAATGAATTCAGGTCCTACCTGGGTGCGCGATGTTTTAAATATTCCCTGGTGGACTGTGTGCTGCAGGAAAAGCGCTCCCTGTTATTATTTTTATTTCTGAGATAACTTTTTATAACATATATAGTAGAAACACCGCATCAGAACACCGCAGCTTTCTTCAGCGAGCTGCTCATGAGCTGACTGAAAGCTGTCAATCATTTCAGTAGGCGTGTCAGCAAGTGACCAATCAGCGAGCTCAGTTGAGTCCCCTCCGCGCGCAGCTGCTCATATTACAACAAGGATCTGGAGCGAGCACGCGAGCGTTTGAAAGCTGATAAAAGCCGAGCTATAGCAGCGAAAGCATGCGCACAAAATGTGCGCGTACAGTGGCGTACTTCATGTACGCTCAAGTGTATTCCAGGCTTTATTATTCCATTGGAAGTCTACTGGAAATTAAGTGTAAAGGACATTATATCTGATGAATTGTTGCTTTATCATCACTTTTAGATCAGTATCTGTTCTTTGTCAAACCCAGAAATTGATGTTAATGCACAACAGGCTTACTTTAATTGATCCATCCATTAATTATCTTCCTCTTGTTCCAAAGTCGGGTCGCAGGGCAGCTGCCTGAGCAGGGAGGTCCAGACATCTCTTTCCACAGACACCTCTTCCAGCTCTTCTGGGAGGACTGCAAGGTGTTCTCAGGCCAAATGAGTCTCTCCAGGGTGTCCCAGGGTGTCCTCCCAGTTGAACATGTCTGGAAAAACCTCCTTAGGGAAGCACCAATGAAGCATCCAGACCACCTCAACTGGCTCCTCTCAATGTGGAAGAGCAGTGGTTCTAGTCTCTCCCAGATAATTGAACTCTTCACCCTATCTCTAAGGGAGAGTCCAGCCACCCTGTGGAAGAAACGTATTTTAACCACCTGTATCCACGATCTTGTTCTTTCAGTCACTACCCAGAGTTCATGGCCTTAAGTGAGGGTAGGAACATAGATCAACCTGTAAACAGAGCGCTTCACCTTACAGCTTCTCCATCTTCACCACAACTGACCGGTACAGACTCCACAATAGGCCTACTGCAGATGTTGCACCAATCCGTCTGTCAATCTCACACTCCATTCTTCCTTCATTTGTGAACAAAACCCCAAGATATTTGACCTCCTCCACTTGAGACAGAACCTCACCCTCAACCTGAAGAGAGCAATCCATTTCCATTATATACATTTCACCCTTTTGGCTGCTCCCTTCTTCAGGGTTTGCTAAAGTGAACTACAGGTAGTCCCCGACTTACGAGCGAGTTCCGTTACAACGAGGTGCTCGTAACACGGAAATCTCGTAATTTGGAACGGCCGCCACGTGTCTCGTAAGTCCGGAATTTCGCTCATAAGTTGGAACGGTTTTGCTAGCGCGACAACAAACACTCGTTTTTCATCGAAAAACTGCTTATGAGTGCATAAAAATGATCGGAAACGTGTGTCCACATGTTTAGCTAACGAACTGTGGTGAAAAAACACAGAAAAACTCAGTATTTTTTGCGTTTTTTCCAAAAATTCGCCAGCTCCTAAGGCCGGAACCTCGTAAGTTAGAGCGCTCGTAAGTCGGGGACTACCTGTAATGCTGGCTGCTCACCGCCTTTGAGTCCCCCCCCCACACCCCCGCGCTAAATGCCGGCATCATTATGTGCTTGTGTGCAAGATTTTTTTTCATTACCACATTGTTGACCTTCAAGCAGAGGTCAAAAATGTGTTAGGAATTTTTTTTGTCTCCAAACACAATGTATCATTTTTCACCACTTTTATTGTCTGTCCAACAGATCTCACTTGTAAATGAGTCTTCGAGGCTCAATGTTACTTATCTGTTTAAAAAGAATAGACATAGATAGACAGATTTTCCTAACTGCATTAAGCATGACAGGTGAAAATGTCACTTTCAAAAAAATCCCACAGATGTAATTTTTTCCTACTCTAAACAGAAATGGAGTTAATAAGTTAACTTAGGTTCAGGAGCAGGGTCATGCCCAAATCACGCCTCCAATTATCCCACGCAACCTACTTATACCTCGTTCACCTATTCATCTCATCTCAATTCGTTACGTTTTGTCAACTCCAATCCCCCCATCTCCCTTCTTCCATGTTTACTCTTCGTCCATAACCATGCTTTGCTTTCTCTTGCTCGGGTTTCCGTCCGGGGTGGGGTCATCGTCAGGCTCGGGAAGGAAAACAAGTGAAACGTTCCCAAAGGCCAAACCCCACGCAAGAGTCTTCTCATCCCAAGCCCTTCAGCACTCTCCTCGGACAACATCCTTCAGCTCCACTCATCCCTTCATCCCCTCATCCTTACATCCTTTTCCCCTTTCATCCCTTCATCCCTACTTCCATATTCCCTTCATCTACTCATCCTTACTTCGATCCTCTCCTACATTCATTCATCCCCTCATCCCTCCATCTCTTTCTATCATCCTTATTTCCATCTTCCCTTTATCTACTCATCCCTACTTCCATCCTCTCCTACATTCATTCATCCCTTCATCCCCTCATCCCTCCATCCCCCATCCCTTTCTATCATCCCTACTTCCATCTTCCCTTCATCTATCATCCCTACTTCCTTCCTCTCCTTCATTCATTCATCCCTTCATCCCCTCATCCCTCCATCCCTTCCTATCATCCCTACTTCCATCTTCCCTTCATCTACTCATCCCTACTTCCATCCTCTCCTACATTCATTCATCCCTTCATCCCCTCATCCCTCCATCCCTACATCCCTTCTTATCATCTTTCCTATATCCCCTTTCTTCCCTCATCCCTACAACCCCTCATCCCTTCATCCCTCATCTTTTCATCATTAAAAACTTAAACTTATGTTTTGTGGCGTGGTCCTTGCTAATGAAAAAAAAAAATTGGTTACCAAAAACAGTTTGATGAAACGCGTTGCATTATGAAAAAATATGAATCCAGTCAGCCTATTGAGTGTTAAAAAATAATCCAAATTTTATTAATAACCGGCAAGTATTTTAAATATTAAGGTAAAATGTTTTGCACTATCAAGCATAAAACATCAATCAAATTGCAGTTTGCATGAATACTGACTCACTAAGATATAATTTTCACAGAAAAGCTCAAATTTACACAACAAAGCACAATGTCACCCTCCTTTTTTTTTTATTTTTATTTTTTAAATAAATCCTATTCATCTATGTTGGACCCAGAAATATACAAAGTCACGTTCTGCCATTTAAACAGGACTGGTTTTATATTGACCAGATTAATGAATTAACTGATTATTTGTTTAAAAAGCATAATTTAAAACACAATATTCAGATATAAACGCTGTTAATGCAGCATCTGAGATGGATTTAGCACAATTTTCCCCACAATGCATTGCAAATGAGGACATAGTTGATTGGATTTTATGGCCTGATCCAGCTATATACGCAACAAGGTGATGATTGGAGACTTGTTTTCCTTTCTTTTGTCCTTTATTTGTTCCCATATTTGTTTACTCAAATGTTTACTGAGATTACATTATGAAAACTGGAATACATTTTGTTCAGGCTTCCATAATGATTAACTTGAGTATGAGGCTATACATATTTTCATCAGCCTGCAGCTTTGGTCTTGTTCAGTAATGTTTTTTGTTTGTTTGTTTGTACATTATTTTTCCTATAGACACCTTACTTTTATTTATCAGGAAAATAATCAGTGCTAAAAGCGTTGTAAATTTTGCACGTAGGTGGTTGAAAAAGGGAAAAAAATTGTTAGATTATTTAAACAACGCATGCTTTATAAGATGACAAAATACACATTTTATGAAGAAGTAAACTGCCTATGTAAAACATTTTTTGAAGTAATTAAACAAAACAAAACCAAAAAAAAAATGAAATGTAGTTAATTATATTAAATCTTACTGGGTTTGGCAGCAAAACAACCACCTTAAATCAATGTTTGATTTGTTTTCTTTGTCATCTTCTCTTGTAGCAGTTGTCTTCTGTCAGTTTCAAGAAAACTGCTCAGATGCATCAACCGCGTGAGCTGATTTCATCTTGTGCTGACACCAGGACGACTCTTATCTACCCCTTTATTTTTTATTTTTTTTGCTGCAGCGCATCATGAATGGACACCGTTAAATGGATCATGAATGGATACTGTGTTAAAAAAGCAATCAAATAAGATCTTCCCTATGAAGTTTTGAGGAACTTTAATGGATTAAAAAAACAGTTTAAACACTTTTAGAGGACTTTGTTTAATTTCACACTGTCACTTGCTTCTGTCACTTCTTTGATAAAACCCAACAAACAGCCCATTTTCATTCAACACAAGTAGGGTTTTCTTCCGATATCTTTATCTTTATAGCGTGTTTAATGCAAATGTTTTTTTCATCACTGAATATAAAGTGGACTCACTTTCCTCAATGCAGCCTTTGACGTGTGGCACAAAATTGCAACGCTTGTGACGTCTATTTATGTGATAACCGGTTCATAAAAAACATGCTTCATATTTTTCCTGCTTCTGCGTCAGTCATACAAATGAAGGTGGGTTGAAAAGGAGCCAACTGCAGAATAGAGAGAGCAGGATGAGAGCGAAAAACATGGAAAATGTGGATCTGGAACAGAATTGTTCTCTTTCAATCTCACAGTGATTGGTTTCATTTTAAAGGACCTAATTACACAAACCATGTAAGAACTCTGTATAACTGAACTGATGTTCTCAGCTGAACATCTTAATGTAACTCATTTATATGCAACAAAGACTGAAAAATATACATTGAATAAAATAAAATTTCTTTCAAAAACAATATGCTGGTGAAGATTCTCAGTCGTCCAGGACATGATAATGGCCTGCATATGTTGGTGCGTGGCATGTCAGCCTGTATAAAACTTCTCTGTCTCACAGCTGCCATTCTGAATACATAGTTCCCATGTGACGTCACATCGGTCTTACTTCCGGGTGGACCCTCATTTTGAAAGTCAGAACAGGGGACAGCGCGGTCTAATGGATGTTCATTTTTCACGTTTTTTTTGTGTTAATTTCTAATTAATTGCAATGGTTACTTCGTGTTGTGTCAGTGGGTGTTCCAGTCGGGTAGACGTTTGGGCAGCGCGCAGGTTTCAGTTAATCAAAAAAAAAGTAAACGTGAAGGATTTATCTCATCGGAGAAGCTGACTGCAGCTCCTCTCTCTGAGCCTGCTCTGAAGGATCTGCTCAGAATACGTCGTCCTTTTGGCCGGTAAACAAAATATTCTACATAAATCATTTTGTGAAACTATGTCAGAACAATGTTAGAGTACAACTGTCTGTGTGTTAGAGCTGTTTTTTTTTTTCATTATTTAGCAAACCGTCTTGCATGCTGTTAGCTTAGCATCTCGCTAACGCGACAATGGCCTCCTCACGGTCCACCAGGACCGGCGGGGAGACCGTCCCAGTTGGAGAAGGAGGACGGGAGCCAAGTCGTGCGGGCGACGCGTCGGTCCCATGGGACGTGCCCCCGCGGCCGCGACGGATCCACGCCGTCCGACCTGAGCTCCCGCGAGCCACGCTCCAGATGCTAACAACATGCTAACTTCCAACACGGTAAGACTCAAAAGTGCTGGTTCTGGTCTGTGTTCAGCTTGGACTGTTTGTTGGCTGTGTGTTATTTTAGTTAAACCTTTTTTTAGCTGGTTAGATCTGATTGAGACAGTTTACACATCTTTTTTGGATTTAAAGCTGTGAAGCTCTGCGCTGTGAAGCCGGTGTGCGCTCGCTCCTTGTAATAATTAAATAATTAATGATATCGGAGTAACTACTTTGTGACAAGTTGTCTGATTCGTCTGCCATGATTTCTTTCTCAAACTCATTTAACTCCGACCACTGCCAGTTTGCTCTTGTTCCTTGGTGAAGCTG
Source organism: Garcialebias charrua (assembly GCA_038048925.1). Taxonomy (NCBI): domain Eukaryota; kingdom Metazoa; phylum Chordata; class Actinopteri; order Cyprinodontiformes; family Rivulidae; genus Garcialebias; species Garcialebias charrua. Next base: position 16,256 of record JBBPBX010055667.1, read on the forward strand.
TGGTAGCTCGTGTTTTTGTCCGTATAATTTGCTCTGCTCGTTCGCCATCTTTGCCTTCTCTGCCTTCAGATGTGGTGCGAAAACCGGTTTGCGCAATACTGGGGGCGTGTCTGGGAACTATGTATTGAAAAAGCCTCCTGGATAGGAGTCGAAACGTTTTCTGCAACAAATAAAGTCCAGTTGATCTTGTATTGAACGCCTTTTTTTGATTTCAAAAACAATATTATTATTATAATAAATTATTTTTTGAATGTCCAGAGGACCAGAATTAACTTTTTTTTTTTTTTGATTTTTCTACCTGGATTATTGAGCATGCATCAGGATAAATGTGTTCATATTTATTTTCACTTGTGCTTACAGCTGTTCACTTGTGGTCACATCACTCAGGATACATATTTTTAGCAGCAGCCTCAGTCTTACACCATCCATCTGCACTAAATAATTTATTCTTAAAGGCTCCAACCGATGGCTGCCTGAGCTTTTCACCCTCCTCTTGATCCCACAAGAGTTTACTTGTTTTATTTGTTAAATCTAAAATCCATCCATCCATCCATCCATCTTCTTCCGCTTATCCGGGGTCGGGTCGCGGGGGTAGCAGCCTAAGTAGGGAGGCCCAGACTTCCCTCTCCCCAGCCACTTGGAGCAGTTCCTCCGGGGGAATCCCAAGGCGTTCCCAGGCCAGCCGAGAAACATAGTCCCTCCAGCGCGTCCTGGGTCTTCCTCTGGGTCTCCTCCCGGTGGGACATGCCCGGAACACCTCACCAGGGAGGCGTCCAGGAGGCATCCTAACCAGATGCCCGAGCCACCTCAACTGGCTCCTCTCGATGTGGAGAAGCAGCGGCTCTACTCCGAGTCCCTCCCGGATGACTGAGCTTCTCACCCTATCTCTAAGGGAGAGTCCAGCCACCCTGCGGAGAAAACTCATTTCAGCCGCTTGTATCCGAGATCTTGTTCTTTCGGTCATAACCCAAAGCTCATGACCATAGATGAGGGTGGGAACGTAGATCGATCGGTAAATTGAGAGCTTTGCCTTTTGACTCAGCTCTCTCTTCACCACGACAGACCGGTACAGCGCCCGCTTCACTGCGGACGCTGCACCTATCCGCCTATCGATCTCACGCTCCAGTTTTCCCTCATTCGTGAACAAGATCCCGAGATACTTAAACTCCTCCACTTGGGGCAGGACCTCCTCCCCGACCCGGAGAGGGCATGCTACCCTTTTCCGGCTCAAGACCATGGCCTCGGATTTGGAGGAACTGATCCTCATCCCGGCCGCATCACACTCGGCTGCAAACCGCTCCAGTGAAAGTTGTAAATCACGAACTGATGAAGCCAGTAGGACCACATCATCTGCAAAAAACAGAGAAGCGATTCTAAGGTCACCAAAACGGATCCTCTCAACACCTTGGCTGCGCCTAGAAATTCTGTCCATAAAAGTTATGAACAGAATCGGTGACAAAGGGCAACCTTGGCGGAGTCCAACTCTCACCGGAAACGAGCCTGACTTACTGCCGGCAATGCGGACCAAGCTCTGACACCGGTCGTACAGGGACCTAACAGCCCTTATCAAAGGGCCTGGTACCCCATACTCCCGGAGTACCCCCCACAGAACCCCCCGAGGGACGCGGTCGAATGCCTTCTCCAAGTCCACAAAACACATGTAAACTGGTTGGGCAAACTCCCACGCACCCTCCAGGACCCTGCTGAGGGTGTAGAGCTGGTCCAGTGTTCCACGACCAGGACGAAAACCACACTGCTCCTCCTGAATCCGAGGTTCGACTATCCGACGGACCCTCCTCTCCAGAACCCCTGAATAGACCTTACCAGGGAGGCTTAAGAGTGTGATCCCCCTATAGTTGGAACACACCCTACGGTCCCCCTTTTTAAATAGGGGAACCACCACCCCAGTCTGCCAATCCAAGGGAACTGCCCCCGATGTCCACGCGATATTGCAGAGTCGCGTAAGCCAACACAACCCTACAACATCCAGAGCCCTAAGGAACTCCGGGCGAATCTCATCCACCCCCGGAGCCTTGCCACCGCGGAGCTTTTTAACCACCTCGGCGACCTCAGCACCAGAGATCGGAGAACCCGACCCAAAGTCCCCAGGCTCTGCTTCCTCAGTGGAAGACGTGCCAGTAGGATTGAGGAGGTCTTCGAAGTATTCCGCCCACCGACTCACAACATCCCGAGTTGAGGTCAGCAGCACGCCACCTCCACCATAAATGGTGTTGGTCTCGTACCTCTTTCCCCCCCTGAGACGCCGGATGGTGGACCAGAATCGCCTCGAAGCCGTACGGAAGTCATTCTCCATGGCCTCTCCGAACTCCTCCCACGCCCGAGTTTTTGCCTCAGCAACCACCCGAGCCGCATGCCGCTTGGACTGCCGGTACCTATCAGCTGCTTCCGGGGTCCCACAAGCCAAAAAGGCCCAATAGGACTCCTTCTTCAGCCTGACAGCATCCCTCACTGCCGGTGTCCACCACCGGGTTCGAGGGTTGCCACCTCGACAGGCACCAACAACCTTGCGGCCACAGCTCCGATAAGCTGCCTCGACAATAGAGGCGCGGAACACGGCCCACTCGGACTCCATGTCCCCCGCCTCCCTCGGAACGTGTTCAAAGCTCTCCCGGAGGTGGGAGTTAAAGCTCCGTCTTACGGGAGACTCTGCCAGACGTTCCCAGCAGACCCTCACGATACGTTTGGGTCTGCCAGGTCTGACCGGCATCCTCCCCCACCATCGGAGCAAACTCACCACCAGGTAGTGGTCAGTAGACAGCTCCGCCCCTCTCCTCACCCGAGTGTCCAAGACATGCGGCCGCAGATCAGATGAGACGACAACAAAGTCGATCATCGAACTGCGACCTAGGGTGTCCTGGTGCCAAGAGCACATATGGACACCCTTATGCTTAAACATGGTGTTCGTTATGGACAATCCATGACGAGCACAGAAGTCCAATAACAGAACACCACTCTGGTTCAGATCAGGGGGGCCGTTCCTCCCAACCACACCCCTCCAGGTCTCACTGTCATTGCCCACGTGAGCGTTGAAGTCCCCCAGTAGAACAAGGGAGTCCCCAGGAGGCGCACTCTCCAATACCCCCTCCAAGGACTCCAAAAAGGGTGGGTAGTCTGAGCTGCCGTTTGGTGCATAGGCACAAACAACAGTCAGAGCCCGTCCCCCCACACGTAGGCGAAGGGAGGCTACCCTCTCGTTCACCGGGGTGAACCCCAACGTACAGGCACCAAGATGGGGGGCAACCAGTATGCCCACTCCTGCTCGGCGCCTCTCACCAGGGGCAACTCCAGAGTGGAAGAGTGTCCAACCCCTCTCAAGGAAACTGGTTCCAGAGCCAGAGCCATGCGTTGAGGTGAGTCCGACTATTTCTAGTCGGAACCTCTCAACCTCACACACTAGCTCAGGCTCCTTCCCCACCAGAGAGGTGACATTCCATGTCCCAATGGCCAGCTTCTGTAGCCGAGGATCAGACCGCCAGGGTCCCCGCCCTCGGCCGCCACCCATCTCACATTGCACCCGACCCCTTTGGCCCCTCCCACAGGTGGTGAGCCCATGGGAAGTAATTCTAAAATATTTTATATAAATGATGATTTTTTTGGCCTTATATAATAAAAAAAAATCCCAGATGTTTTATTGTTGATCAAACAGTCTTTAAGACTGTAAGAACTCTATTTGTGGGTTATCCTAATATCTAATTGAACTGATTTTCAATTATTAATTGATCATATGTAAATGTGTAAATAACACCTAAAATGTTATTGTTTTTCTAGGTTGTGAACTTTTCCTTAAACTTTTTACTTTGCACTGCCTCAGTCGACAATGGAGTTTAAATTGTGGATCTTAAAAATAGTTTGACAGACTCATTAAAGGCTGAATGAAAACAGCTCCCATGCCCTGCAGAGACTCAGATTTCAATTACTCACTAACTACCTGGTCATCTAAGTCATTACTAATCGATCTATTCTGTTCTCCCAGGTCAGTTTTGATCTGGATTACAAATTCAACCCATTGTCCAGTTGATAACCTTTCTCACTTGTGTCCATCATCCTGCCCTGCTGATATAATTTCTCCTTCCATCCGTTTTCTCCACGCTTTTATCAGACTTTTCTTTCTTTTATTGGATACTCGTGAAGGCAACTGTAATTCCACTTCTCAGTAATCCCCTCAGGTACCACATTGTCACCACATTTCCTTTCTCTCATTCTTTAAGAAGATAATGCTCTTCAACTTAATCAACTTTTTATCCATATCACTCTTTTGAATGTGTTTTTGCAGGAGTGTGGCACAGGGGGGGAAACTGTCTGAGCAGAGGTGCTAAGTAACTACCTCTGGACAAAAATGCAACACAAAACCTATTAAAATACTTGCAACAAGAGAGATATATTACCTTGCATCTAAATAACACACGTGCCATCCTTACAATAATGATGGCAATTGCTCTTTGACCGTCAACACAAAGATTATTTATACATTTCAAGCCCAAGAAGGAGGATTTATTTCCCCTTCTGCAGGCATTGTATCCACACTCCAACCCGCTGGCACACACAGTTCTGGCTCGCTTGGCTGAAAAAAGTACATTTTTGCTTAATGAGTTGAAATGTCAGAAGAGTAGACTTGCAATGTCTAAAATAGTAAAAAAAAAAAATAATAATAAAAGAAGATATATATGTAATCATTTTGTATCAGTTACACAGAGGTGTCCTGAAGCCAACCACAGTGGCTTTACCACAGTCAGGTCTCCCCCTGAGTGGAATAACAAACTTTTAAAGTAAGGTGATGTTCTAACCAGATGTTAAAAACATCTCCTTTTTATAGCAGGAGAAGCAAGATAATTGAGCTCTGTAATCTATTCCCAACACAAAATTTGTATGCGTCATTCTCAAACTCATGAACAGTGCTTACCAAACTGATGCACACTACCGTACTTGTGAATGTACTTTTGTGTGGTTTGTTGGATAAAATAAATATCCTTTCATCATCTCTGTACTCTCAAATAAGCCACTCTGAGGACACAAGATGTTTCAACCCAGTTTAGTACATGCAAGGGGGCAGAGTTCACACACAGGCTTACACAGATGTTACATTGAAGCTCCGGTCGTGAGGTCTGCCCTCAGACAGTATAAAGAAGTGTTTTTTTTTTATAAAGCTTAACAGACATAGACGAGGTCAAGATGACCTCTGCTTTCCATCATACAGACAGAGGAGGTACTGTATTTGAGTTTATCAGAGAGGCAGGCTCCATGCTCAGAGAGGAGCTGCAGACAGAAAAAGCAACTCTCAACTTGCACACATTCATTCAACCTTTATTTAGGAAGCCCGCTCATTCTCAATCAGTTCATCTGGACAGTTTCTTTTTAGCAGAAACGTTTTGAGAATTAACTTTCTTGTCTTTATTTAGGAAGGTTAAGCCTATTTCTACAGTTTTTTGTTGATAAGGTCACTTTGATTAGGGCTCAGATCATGCCCTCTGTAAATGACCCCTCTGACTATGTGTCTTGCACTGGTGTTTTTCAGTGTTTTGATTATGTAAGTTTAGCATCCTTACAGAAGGGGGTTAGTCATCTAAAACCTACCGGTTCCCTGGATGATGCTATTCCACCTCGTCTGTTTAATGAGGTCTTTTCTACTATAGGCCTTTCGGTTCTTGCCCTTGTAAATAGTAGTTTGTCTTCAGGTGTTGTCCCTGGAAACCTAAAACATGCAGTTGTCCAGCCTTTGATTAAGAAACCAAATTTGGATCCCGATATCCTGGGAAATTATAGACCTATCTCTAAACTACCTTTTGTTTCTAAGATTCTTGAGAAGGTAGTCTATGATCAACTAATGACTTATCTTGTTGAGCATAACATTTTAGAGGTCTTTCAATCTGGTTTTAAATCTTTTCATAGTACAGAGTCAGCACTTTTAAAGGTTTTTAATGATATATTCCTTTCAACAGATGCTGGTGACTATGTTATTTTGGTTTTGCTGGATCTTTCGGCTGCTTTCGACACTGTTGATCACAATATTTTATTTAAACGCTTAGAACAGTGTGTGGGCATTGGCCATACAGCCCTCAACTGGTTTAAATCCTACCTGACAAATCGTACTTTTTGTGTCTCTCTTGATGGCCATAGGTCCTCCTCTGCTCCTCTTTCATATGGTGTTCCACAGGGCTCAATTTTGGGCCCTGTTCTTTTCCTGTTGTATCTTCTGCCGCTTGGCTCCGTCCTTCGAAAACACGGGATTGCTTTCCATTGCTACGCAGATGATACACAGATTTACGTACCGGTAAAGAAAGCAGACCACACTTCTCTCCAGTCTTTGCTCCTATGTTTAGAAGATTTGAAGACTTGGATGTCTCTAAATTTCCTGAAACTAAATGAAGACAAGACAGAGGTAGTGATTTTTGGGAGTTCCTATGGAAAGTCTTTGCCTGTTGACTGCCTACCAGTGGTGGGCAACGCTAATTAAAAAATTAGTTCCACAATTTCTAAAACGCTTATTAATTTTTTTAGGTCCACAATTTCAAAAGCACAAATGTCTTATGAAAATTAGGGGAAGCTAATCTAATCCGCTATTTATATATATATATATATATATATATATATATATATATATATATATATATATATATATATATATATATATATATATATATATATATATATATATATATATATATATATATATATATATATATATATATATAAATATATATATATATATATATATATATATATATATATATATATATATATATATATATATATAT
>JBBPBX010055668.1:0-18980 GCA_038048925.1 Garcialebias charrua
TCGGTTCGGTGAACCTGGTCGCAGCGACTCCACGGGGGCGGGTCTTCATGCCGCTCGCTCATCTCCCCGTTCATCAAGTGACCTGATGAGGGGGGGCCAGCACACAGGTCAGTCAACTGAACACCATTCAGTCTCTCCAGCAGAGGTCACCCTAGGTGAGCCGTCAGGGGTGATGAATACACTTGACACTACGCCCCCACCCAGAGACGCTCCTTTGTCTAAATCAAACACACACCAGCTTCAGTCCAAAGAAATCATACAAATAAACCGGACTTTACAAAGTTTAATCACCTCAGCTAAAAATAACCCGGACTGTTTTGATTTTGTGCTTTCCCTCGCTGAGAAGTTCATATTATCTCAACCCGGTCTGACCCAGCTCCCTGAATATGAACAATTTTTACTTGGAATAAGGACTCTAAAATTATCCACCTCTGAGCCAGTTCCTTCATCAACCCCAGTTGTCCCCAGCCTATGTTCTGAACCGGTCCCTGTTACGAAAACTACTGTTAACACAGTCAGGCAGCAGTCTGCAGCAACCACCAGTTTTCTGCTTACAGAACCTACAGCAGCAGCAGTCTCAGATCCAGTAACTAAAACAGCTTCAGCTCCAGTGACTGCAACTGTACCTTCGGCTCCAGAACCTTCAGCAGCAGCAGTCAGCCCTGACCCTTCAGCAGCAGCAAGCCCTGAAGCTGCAGACCTTCCAGTTCCTATAGAGTCCTACTCTGAGGGGGTCCGGGTAGATGCCCCTCACTTCACCTGTACCGTGGAAGGTCCTGAGTCCAGGAGGGGTTCCCGGTCAGGTGGTTCTGGACTGCGTTGTCGCCGCCGTGGCAAAGATCGAAGGCAGAGAGGGCTAACCGACTCTTCAGCTGCTGACACCTCGCATGGCTCGGAGGCTACAGACTCTTCAGCTCTTGTTCCTGCTCCTGATCTCTCTTCACAAGACTCGACGGTGGTTTCCTCACCTGCAGACACTTCGGCTGCTGCAGTCTTCTCGTCTGGCTCGTCAGCTCTTGGTCCTGATGCTCCTGATACTTTGGCTCCTGATCCTGATCCTTTGGCTCCTGATACTTCGGCTCCTGATCCTGATTCTTTGGCTCCTGATGCTTCGGCTGCTGTAGACCCTACGCCCGGCTCTTCGGCTGCTGCAGTCTCCTCGCCCGGCTCTTCGGCTACTGCAATCTCCTCGCCCGGCCCGTCGGCTGCAGTCTCCTCGCCCGGTTCGTCGGCTGATTCGACGCCTGCAGCTCCAGCATGCCTCGGAAGGGTCCAGGAGGACGCCTCCCACGGTTCCTGTCTCGGGAGGGTCCAGGAGGACGCCTCCCACGGTTCCTGTCTCGGGAGGGTCCAGGAGGACGCCTCCCACGGTTCCAGTCTCGGGAGGGTCCAGGAGGACGCCTCCCACGCTCCCTGCTGGCCAGTGGTCTCGCAGCCAGAGAGCGCTGACCTGCTTCCGGTTCCAGAGGGCGCTGCCCTGTCTCCGGCTCCTGAGAGCGCTGCCGCCTTGCTTCCAACCTCGGAGGGCCCGGGCGCCTTCTACGTATCCTGTTCCGAGGGGGTCCTGGAGGACGCCCCTCACGTATCCTGTTCCGAGGGGGTCCTGGAGGACGCCCCTCACGCATCCTGTTCCGAGAGGGTCCTGGAGGACGCCCCTCACGCATCCTGTTCCGAGGGGGTCCTGGAGGACGCCCCTCACGCATCCTGTTCCGAGGGGGTCCTGGAGGACACCTCTCACGCATCCTGTTCCGAGAGGGTCCTGGAGGACGCCTCCCACATCTTCTGCTACCCAAAGGTCTCACAGCCGGTTCTAGAGAGGGATGCTCTATCTACGTCTCCTGAGGGTCCCAGCGCCTGCGACGCCTCTACGTCTCCTGAGGGTCCCAATGCCTGCGACGCTTCTACGTCTCCTGAGGGTCCCGATGCCTGCGACGCCTCTACGTCTCCTGAGGGTCCCGATGCCTGCGACGCCTCTACGTCTCCTGAGGGTCCCGATGCCTGCAACGCCTCTACGTCTCCTGAGGGTCCCGATGCCTGCGACGCCTCTACGTCTCCTGGGGTTCCCAGCGCCGTCGACGCCTTGACCTCCACAGAGGGTCCCAGCGTGACGGACGCCTCCAACTCCTCCGAGGGTCCAAACTAACAAAAACCAACAACTAAACATGTTGAGGCTGATGTCTCAACATCAACTGAGGGTCTCTACATCGATGGCATCTCTACGTTTGGGGTCTCTACGCTCGAGGTCGTCACTACGTTCGATGACTCCACACCTGATGTCTTTGCCCCAGACCAGACGTCCCAGACGACGTCTCTTCGCCAGATGTCCCAGACGACGTCTCTTCGCCAGACGTCCCAGACGACGTCTCTTCGCCAGACGTCCCAGACGACGTCTCTTCGCCGGACGTCCCAGACGACGTCTCTTCGCCGGACGTCCCAGACGACGTCTCTTCGCCAGACGTCCCCGACGACGTCTCTTCGCCAGACGTCCCCGACGACGTCTCTTCGCCAGACGTCCCCGACGACGTCTCTTCGCCTGTCGTCCCCGATGACGTCTCTTCGCCTGACGTCTCCGATGACGTCTCCACGCCTGTCGTCCCCGATGACGTCTCCACGTCTCTGGCTGGGGTCCCTTCGATTGATGTCATCTCATCGATCTCTCATGTTCACGGCTCATCGGGCTCGTCTGCTGACTGCTTGCCCGGCTCGTCTGATGACTGCATTCCCGGCTCGTCTGATGACTACGTGCCCAGCTCGCCCGTTGGTCGGCCTCATGGTCGCCCGCCTGACGCTTCTCGGCCTGTTGGACTGCCTCATGGTCGTCCGCCCGACAACTCTCGACCTGGTGGATGGCACCCCGTCCGTCCGCCCGATGGCCCGTTGTCTGATGTGGGTCTCCTGGTGGACCTTTTTGGCCGTTTTCTGGTTTCCTAGGCCGGGTCTTGTTTTGGTTGATGTTGTTTTTGGGTTTGGTGTTTGTCTCCCAGGTCTTTTCCTGTCGGTTTTTGGTTTTGTTCCCTCCTTTTTTGTTTTTTGGGGGGTGTTCTTTGGGGACGCCGGGGGGCGTCTTTGAGGGGGGGTACTGTCAGGATTGGCTCCCTTTGTCCCCCTCTGTTAGTCAGTTAGTTTATTAGTTTCCCTTCCAGTTCAGTCCGGTTCTTAGTCAGTTAGTTTATTAGTTTCCCTTCCAGTTCAGCCAGTTCTTAGTCAGTTAGTTTATTAGTTTCCCTTCCAGTTTAGTCTCATGCTTATTCACTCTTAGTTGTCATCCTGTAGTCAGTTTCTAGTCAGTTAGTTTATTAGTTTCCCTTCCTGTTTAGTCTCATGTTTATTCACTCTTAGTTTAACCTCCAGTTTTGTCATCCTAGTTACTTTCATGTTTTAGGTTTAGTTTCCGGTCCTGCTCTGTGTCTCCAGTTGAGTATCCGTTGATTGTCCCCAGGTGTCTGTGATTTATGTCTCGTCATAGCTGTGTGTATATAAGCCCTGTCTGTATCTCATTTCATTGTCGGTGCATAGTCTGGTACAGCCTGGTATAGTCCCTCATGTCTCTCGCCACAGCTCCTGTGAGTATTCTTGCTGCCACGACAGCTTTGTTTATTTGTTATTAAAAGTATTTATTTTACAACCTCTTGCCTCCTCCGTTTCCGTCTGCGCCACTGGGTTTTATCACGCTCTGAGTGAAACCGTGACAGTAGTTCATATACAGGTTAACACAGGGTCAACAGTGCAATGAAATGTTCAGGATGAGAAGAACCGATTCGATGACATAAACAAGAAATAAATTAAAGAAATTCTAAAGCATGCAATAGGAGTACAAAATAAAGTTCCAAAAAGTGAAAAAGAAATGTAATACTTACAAGGTCCAAAAGAAATATAGTAAACAACAACATGATAGAATATACTGTAATGGTGCAAGTAGTATGAATTTGTATGAATAAGTATTCCACAAGTAATATAATAATAATAATAATAATAATAATAATAATAATTAATAATAATAATAATCATAATTTTATTTAAAAGCACCTTTCAAGACACCAAAGGACACTTAACAAACAAACACAGTTCAAGAAACAAATTGAAATATAAAATAAAGAAAGAATATAAAATCCAAAAGAATATAAAATACATTTAGTAAAGTTAATGATAAGCAAGTCTAAAGAGATAGGTTTTCAGGGCAGTCTTGAACAGAGAACGGGAGGTGGTGTTTCGAAGATCTGGCGGTAGACCGTTCCAGAGGTGAGGGGCAGAGCAGGTGAAGGCCCTGCTCCCCATGGTGGAGAGGCGGGCAGAGGGTACATGGAGGTGTAGCGAAGAGGAGGATCTGAGAGAGCGTGATGGGATGGAGATTTGTAGGAGGTCAGATAGATAAGGAGGGGCAAGGTTGTGGATAGCTTTGAACGTGAGGAGTAGAATTTTGAAGATGATGCGTGATTTAACCGGGAGCCAGTGGAGCTGCTGCAGGACAGGAGTGATGTGGTTATAGTAGGAGGTTTGAGTGATGACACGGGCAGCTGAGTTCTGGACCATCTGTAGCTTGTGGAGAGATTTGTTGGGGAGGCCATAGAGAAGGGAGTTGCAGTAATCGATACGGGAAGTCACAAGACTGTGCACCAGGATGGCTGTGGAGCGGGGTGTGAGAGAAGGACGGAGACGGTTAATATTACGGAGGTGGAAATAGGCAGACCAAGTAACATTGTTGATGTGTGAGGTGAAGGAGAGAGTGGTGTCAAGGATGACACCGAGACTCTTGACCTGAGGGGACGGGGATAGCAGAGAGTTGTTAAGGGGGACGAGAAGATGTTCTGATTTTGAAATAGAGTTTTTGGTACCAACAAGAATGATTTCTGTTTTGTTGCTGTTTAGCTGAAGGAAATTGTTAGAAAACCAGTGATTTAGCTCATTGAGAAGTCAGTGAGGATGGAGGGTGGGTGGAGTTTGGTTTTGTTGACAAGTAGAGCTGTGTGTCATCAGCATAACAGTGGAAATGGACGCCGTATTTGTGGAAGATGTGACCTAGAGGAAGGAGGTAAATGATGAAGAGGAGGGGTCTGAGGACAGAGCCTTGGGGGACACCCGTGGAGACAGGGGAAGACTGGGAACGGAAGGATTTAAGCTGAATGAATTGAGTGCGATCAGAAAGATAGGAGTTAAACCAGTCTAATGGGGTACCTGAGATAAGAGAGAGAGATAAGAGATTTATTTATTAACATTGCACCAGTTAATTAATACAACGTGATTATGTATACACAGTCGTCCGGAAGAGGGGGAGTGTGCAAAGCTGCAGCATTTCCAAACACATGACATGTTCTTCTGCGCGGCCGCACTCATCCGTCTCCGGATGAAGGTCAAACAGATATGGAAAAAGGAAAAACACAATAGGTATCATTTGTGATATTCAAAAAAAGAATCTATCAAAGATTGCCTTAAGACACTCTATGATAAAGTCCCAAAAACTCTATCAGCAATAAGCACAACCAGACAAGACATTGTTGCAGATTTGACGACATGCAAGGAGATCAAAAGAGTCTGTGAGCAGCACTCAGATAACACAGTTCAGCAGTTGTTAAGCTTGGCGCCTCCGAGCACACTCCCAGAGACCTCTGGGGAGGGAGGGGGGGGGGGTCAGCAGTGTCTCTCAGCTTCACTCCAGGAGAATAGTTTCCAGCAAACAGCCTTCTGCTTTTTCCAAGGTCGTGCAGAAACTAGATTAGATAGTTATTGTTTATCTTCAATCCAGGCCACAGTGTTCTTTTTGACTGCAGCCTTCCAAGGTCCAGGTGCTGTTCAGGTCCAAAATCGCCGAAACATATGAGGTTCATTCATTCAACCTTTATTTAGTCAGGTAAATCTTTTGAACCTCATGGGCTCATTTACGAAAGCGACCTGCTAAAACTAAAGAACAATGAACAGCAGTGGTAGAATTTCCTTAAACAATAAACAATAAACAAACAAACAATAAACAATAGAAAACAAAAGAGAGAAAAAAAAACAAGTTTTTTTTTTTTTTTAACAAAGTATCAAAAAACTAGCAAAACATTATAAGGTAGACGTATAAAATCAAAGACAGGAACAAATCTGCATTGGTTTTTGCCAGGATTCCAACAGATTCTGAAAACCATTTAGAGAAGTCAAGGTCGAGAGCTTCAGATCTTTTTGTAAGATATTCCATGAAGCAGGAGCGGAGTAGGAGAAGGCCCTTTTTCCAAGTTCAGTCCTCACTGACGGAACACTGCAGGTAATCATGTCCTGAGAGCGCACACTGTAGCTGCACTCACGCAAAGACATGTAGGAGGAGATGTATGAGGGCAGCAGACCAAGAAGTGATTTAAAGATGAAAATGTACCAGTGGAAGAGTCTGCGTGAGGTTAATGATGTCCAGTTAACCAGTGAATACAGGGTGCAGTGGTGGGTACGATAATCACAACCAGTTATGAATCTTAGTGCACCATGATAGACAACATCCAACATCCGCAGGGTGCTTGTAGGAGCATTCATGTAGAGAATGTCACCGTAATCAATGGAGGGAAGGAAAGTCACAGACACAAGGCGTTTCCTGACATTCAGTGATAGACATGATCTGTTTCTGAAAAAGAAACCCAGTTTAACTTTCAGTTTCTTCACTAGGTTTTCCACGTGGAAAGCTTCCGAGGTTCCGAAGCTACAAACCCCCATCCGTGCCCTGATTAATGCCGGGCGGCTGTAAACGAGTTCCAAAGCGCACCGCAGGTCCGCGGTGGTCTCCCGCCGCTCCTATCGTGCGGTTCAGTTCGTACAACAGCTGGGATGAGGAGCTCACAGCCCGGATCAGAGATTCTTGCTGATCAGGAAGTTTGGCCAGCGCGCCGATAGCCGCCGCAGTCTTCCTAATCTTCCAGTAACAGACAGCTCCGCTCACGCCAAAAAACAGAGCAGCTGCCACCAATATCCCAATAATCCACAAATCTTCCACGTCTTCGACAGACAAGACGGTCAAACACATGGGTTGCCACTGTCCCCAGGAGTCCATCATGTATCCGACAGCGTGCGTGTCAGAGGGGCAGGCCGCTTCTCCTGGCCCGGTCCGCTTCGTGGAAAAAATCTTATCTATAGATGAAACAGCCCAATTTATTAACTCCATCGCAAATTGGTTCGAGTGAGCGCTGAAGAGTCACGGACGAGACAAAAAGCAAGCAGGGAGGAGGAAAACTTAGGGAGGGTAGGAGCAAAAAGATATGTGACTTGCTTTGCCGAGAGCCGGAAACTACAGATGCCAATGGAGGTTAGTCTGTTGAGGAGGACAGAATGACAGATGGTGCTGAAGGCAGAACTTAGATCAAGAAGAATGAGGATGGACAGAAGACCAGAGTCAGCAGCAAAAAGAAGGTCGTTAGTAATTTTTACTAGCTGTTTTGGTGCTATGGTGGGGGCGAAAACCAGATTGAAACTCTTCATAAATGTTATTCTTGGACAGGTGAGAGTGAAGTTGACTAGCAACAGCTTTTTCAAGGATCTTGGAGATGAAGGGCAGATTGGAGATCGGACGAAGATTATTGAAGTTGGTAAAGTCAAGACCTGGTTTCTTGATGATGGGGGTGCTGGCAGCAGATTTGAAGGCTGTGGAAACAATGCCAAAGATTAGGGAGGAGTGGATGATATTAGTGATGATAGGGAGCAGAGACGGGAGACAGGATTTAACTACAAGTAGTAGTACTAGTAAGTGTAGTAATTTGGAAAATAATTAACTGGAATTTAGCCAATGACAGTTGGGCCAAGATTGTTTCTGAATATCATTTTATACCCTTATCAAGACATTTCACATTTAATAATTAATAATTTTAAAAAAAATCTGTGTTTGTGTCTAAAAAGGGGAAATGGTGAGTCAAAATTAATTCTCTCGTACACAGACATATTTGTTCATACACACTTGGAGGAGTGCTAGTTGTGTTCATATTCACATAAAGCAGTCTCTTGAGTATTAACAGCAGGTCACCAATCAGCACTTCAAGCCTCTGGACATGATTGCCAGGCAGCAGAGTGATTGGTAGTTTTGAAGCTCAATTTCACCTTATTAAGGATCAGTTCTTCAATATTGCAGCCCTGTTTCAACGCTCCGTTTAGAGCTGCAATCAAAGAGCTGCTGCACAGTCCCCCAGCTGCGTCAGAAGCAGAAGGCGAGAGTTACTGCTGGCTTTCAAACAAAAACTTTTCTCAATAATTGCCCCGTAACGAGTCATCCAATGCTTTATGTAAAAATACTGTCACATTTTTTGGCTTTGTGAAGAATGGAGGAGTGATGATTTTATTATTTCTCCTCAAGCAAACACAGGGCTGTTGGAGTTCATTCTAACAAAAGTTGGAATAAGTCAGACTAGATTATAGAAAAGTGCTCCTCACTGGATTCTGTTTACATCACTGTCCAAAAAGGTTGTTTCACACCTGAATATTCAAATGTTTGTTTACCCGACACAGGAAGTCAGATGAGCTTGGATCATTCAGTTTGTTGTAGAATTTGTGTTCTGACTGCAGCAAATTGAAAGTAAGTTGACTTTAGCTTGTAAAATTTGGATGGAAATTATAATGTAAAAGTGGGTTTGAGATTTTGCTACTGTTTATGAAGGCACAATCAGACCTTAAAAAGAAAAGAGAACAGCTCTTGGAACTCAATTTTTTTATAACCTAAAATAATGCTAAGTGCTTCTTATTATTAATTGCAAAATCCTACATGAAAATATGTAAATATTAGCAAGGGATCACTGTATAATGGCAGAATATTTATACATCTCTTGAAAGTATATGCTTATTTCTTGCTATAAGTATATAATCTAAAATCATCATCATAATCATTTAATTGCTAAGGTGGCAGCCACTTTGAATGCAGTTGACTCCAAAGGTTTATGAGTTACAAATGTACATCCAATAATTGCTTTCAGACAGGTTCATAAAAAAAATAAAAAAAAACATGCACTGGTACATGAGATATTTTTCCAAACCCACAGACAAACATGCACACAAAACCTGCTGATACCCCTTTGTCAGTGGGTGATAATTACATATAATTAGATATTAACTGTTCAGATGTCAAGGTCAAGGAACTGGATTATGAAAGTTACTTACTGTGTTCAATGTCTTTGCATCATGTATCTCTTGATAAAAAGGACACTTTGGTAAGGGGCACAGTTTTTCCAGATGTTGAATGTTTATAATTATACAGAGCTGAATGAAGTTGCTGGTAAAGGAAATGGATGATCATAGTGTACAATGGGACAATGTTCAAATAGATGGATTAAAATCAGTGGTGATGAAAGTACTCAAACACTGTACTTAAGTAAAAGTAAGAATAAATAATAATAATAATATCCATCCATCCATCCATTTTCTTCCGCTTATCCGGGGTCGGGTCGCGGGGGTAGCAGCCTAAGTAGGGAGGCCCAGACTTCCCTCTCCCCAGCCACTTGGAGCAGCTCCTCTGGGGGAATCCCAAGGCGTTCCCAGGCCAGCCGAGAAACATAGTCCCTCCAGCGTGTCCTGGGTCTTCCTCTGGGTCTCCTCCCGGTGGGACATGCCCGGAACACCTCACCAGGGAGGCGTCCAGGAGGCATCCTAACCAGATGCCCGAGCCACCTCAACTGGCTCCTCTCGATGTGGAGAAGCAGCGGCTCTACTCCGAGTCCCTCCCGGATGACTGAGCTTCTCACCCTATCTCTAAGGGAGAGTCCAGACACCCTGCGGAGAAAACTCATTTCAGCCGCTTGTATCCGAGATCTCGTTCTTTCGGTCACAACCCAAAGCTCATGACCATAGATGAGGGTGGGAACGTAGATCGATCGGTAAATTGAGAGCTTTGCCTTTTGACTCAGCTCTCTCTTCACCACGACAGACCGGTACAGCACCCGCTTCACTGCGGACGCTGCACCTATCCGCCTATCGATCTCACGCTCCAGTTTTCCCTCATTCGTGAACAAGACCCCGAGATACTTAAACTCCTCCACTTGGGGCAGGACCTCCTCCCCGACCCGGAGAAGGCATGCTACCCTTTTCCGGCTCAAGACCATGGCCTCGGATTTGGAGGAACTGATCCTCATCCCGGCCGCATCACATTCAGCTGCAAACCGCTCCAGCGAAAGCTGTAGATCACGATCTGATGAAGCCAATAGGACCACATCATCTGCAAAAAACAGAGAAGCGATTCTAAGGCCACCAAAACGGATCCTCTCAACACCTTGGCTGCGCCTAGAAATTCTGTCCATAAAAGTTATGAACAGAATCGGTGACAAAGGGCAACCTTGGCGGAGTCCAACTCTCACCGGAAACGAGCCTGACTTACTGCCAGCGATGCGGACCATGCTCTGACACCGGTCGTACAGGGACCTAACAGCCCATATCAAAGGGCCTGGTACCCCATACTCCCGGAGTACCCCCCACAGAACCCCCCGAGGGACGCGGTCGAATGCCTTCTCCAAGTCCACAAAGCACATGTAAACTGGTTGGGCAAACTCCCACGCACCCTCCAGGACCCTGCTGAGGGTGTAGAGCTGGTCTAGTGTTCCACGACCAGGACGAAAACCACACTGCTCCTCCTGAATCCGAGGTTCGACTATCCGACGGACCCTCCTCTCCAGAACCCCTGAATAGACCTTACCAGGGAGGCTTAAGAGTGTGATCCCCCTATAGTTGGAACACACCCTACGGTCCCCCTTTTTGAATAGGGGAACCACCACCCCAGTCTGCCAATCCAAGGGAACTGCCCCCGATGTCCACGCGATATTGCAGAGTCGCGTAAGCCAACACAACCCCACAACATCCAGAGCCCTAAGGAACTCAGGACGAATCTCATCCACCCCCGGAGCCCTGCCACCACGGAGCTTTTTAACCACCTTGGCGACCTCAGCACCAGAGATTGGAGAGCCCGACCCAAAATCCCCAGGCTCCGCTTCCTCAGTGGAAGACGTGCCAGTAGGATTGAGGAGGTCTTCGAAGTATTCCGCCCACCGACTCACAACATCCCGAGTTGAGGTCAACAGCACGCCATCCCCACCATAAATGGTGTTGGTCGCGTACCGCTTTCCCCCCCTGAGACGCCGGATGGTGGACCAGAATCACCTCGAAGCCGTACGGAAGTCATAATAATAATAATAATACTTAATTCAATTTATAACACTCTTTTCATTAGTGAAAATCTCAAAGTGCTACACACATTGAATGCTACACACATTCATACACCGGTAGCGGCAGACTACCATGCAAGGTGCTTTCCAGTCCTACCGGGAGCAACTCGGGGTTAAGTGTCTTGCCCAAGGACACAATGAGTGTGGGGAACCGGGATTCGAACCGCCAACCTTCCGATTGGGGGATGACTGCCATTACCACTACGCCACGGCCGCACTCGGCCGTAAATAAACAGACAGATGTACTCTAGTAAAAGTAGAAGCACCTCATTAATGTTTTTACTTGAGTAAAAGTAATTAAGTACTTGCTTTTAAAAATACTTAAAGAGTTAGTAGTAAAAGTATTTGCTGAATATATTACCTAATACAATGGTCTACAATATCATTAAGGTATGTATATACACTTAGCACTTTGAGATTTTTATTAATGAAAAGTGCCTTATAAATTGAATTCATTATTATTATTATTATACTTTCATCCATCCATCCATCCATCCATTGTCTTCCGCTTATCCGGGGTCGGGTCGCGGGGGTAGCAGCCTAAGTAGGGAGGCCCAGACTTCCCTCTCCCCAGCCACTTGGAGCAGCTCCTCCGGGGGAATCCCAAGGCGTTCCCAGGCCAGCCGAGAAACATAGTCCCTCCAGCGTATCCTGGGTCTTCCTCTGGGTCTCCTCCCGGTGGGACATGCCCGGAACACCTCACCAGGGAGGCGTCCAGGAGGCATCCTAACCAGATGCCCGAGCCACCTCAACTGGCTCCTCTCGATGTGGAGAAGCAGCGGCTCTACTCCGAGTCCCTCCCGGATGACTGAGCTTCTCACCCTATCTCTAAGGGAGAGTCCAGACACCCTGCGGAGAAAACTCATATTTTCAGTAATACATTAATAGTGTTGTTCCAGTTTAATGAACAATGTTGCAGATAATACATGTTTTTATTGTGTTTACTCTGTGTCACCATTCACACTTGGACTTGTGATTCTGTGCATCAGAATTTCAGGGATGACCTGCAGAGTTAAATGTCATTAAGCAAAATAAGAAAGAGGAATGATTATATCTTTGAAAGTTGTTATTTAACACAAAGTAAAACCAATGGGTCATTGTAACTGCAGTAAACACATTGAAGTAAAAGTTGTCTGACTGAAAAAAGGAGCATTAGACCTAACAAAGGAACAGGCTCTGATCATTTCAACTCCAGTTTATCATCAACTCTAGTTAAAATACTGTCTAGTCAATGGGTCAATAGTGAATGATATTTTAACTTCCTGGCACCATTTTCAAAACTTGGACCCGGTTGTCGAGCCATTTGGAGACATCTCTTGTCTCCTAACATCCATGAACTGACACATTTTAATATTGCAACAAGAATTTCTTGTTTAAGTTCAGAAGAAGTTGGTTTTCAAAGTTTTTTGAGTTCAGTCTGGCTCTTTTGAGAACGAAAATATGTCCTACTGTACTGAACAGTCTTTCAATAGTCTTTCAATAATCTTTCAATCGTCTTTCAATACAGTAGTCTTTCAATAATCTTTCAATAAGGCAATGGGTGGTGTGTATCTTCTGGCTGACTCTTTTCGGTGTGTTAGTGGTGCTGTGGGTGCACCCAGCTCAATGACATATATACTAGAATATTCATCATTGGCCCAGCTCTTCTTGAAAGCGGGTTTAACATTACATGACCACTTTGCAGTGATTCAGTGGACCAGCTCCCCTCTCGCCATTGATAACTTTCAAACTAACAAACAAATGAAAAATAAAAAAACGCAACATGAATGTAACGTATAATGCAATGGATTATAGAAATGTAGTGTATTAGAAAGTACAGATACTTAATAAAAAATGTAGTGGAGTAAAAGTAGAAAGTAATCACGTTTAACTCTACTACAGCTACATAAAAAATTTACTTAACTACAGAAATGAAGTATTTCAACGTTAAATCACTTCTTGGTCTGCTGCCTTCATACATCTCCTACATGTCACTGCATGAGTACAGCTACAGTGTGCGCTCTCAGGACATTATTACATGCAGTGTTCCCTCAGTGCAGACTGAACTTGGCTAAAGGGCCTTCTCCTGCTCCGCTCCTGTTTCCTGGAATATCTTACAAATTGATCTGAAGCTCTCGACCTTGACCTCTCTGTGTCTTTAAACAGCTGTTAAATTCCTGGCAAGAACCAATGTAGACATGTTTGTCACGACTCGGGGAACCCAGAGTGGTACGAGACCATGAAAATGAGGCAAGACTCAACAATGCAAATTGACAGTGTTTATTTATATACAGTGAAGTTAGATGATCATCTGGAGCCCTGAGGAGGAAGGAGAGGGTCAGAGGGTTCTGGCTGGTGAATGTGAGGAGATTATATTTATCCAGTGGGTTTGTCTTACAGTTTGGAAGACGGTCGAGGGGAACCAAAGTGGACTCCATGATGAGAAGGCAGACAGGCGTGTGGCTGGAAGGCAAGGCACGAGGAACCAAGATAGAAGTTGAGGGGAACGAAGCTACGACGGGGACAAAGGAGTGGGACCAAAGGAGGACCTAGGCATGACAGGATCTGAGGAGGCAGGTAAGCTGTGACCATAAGAGAAGGTTTTAGTATTAGCAGGAGAGACAAACATAGGCCAGAGACAAAGTGTACCATCAGTGGCTAATGCTCCGGCGACGAGTAACATCCAGCTGCAGCCTTAAAGCTTCAGTATGTAACTTATTTTCTAAACATATTTCTTCACTCTGCCACTATCTCCTGATAGATTTATGTTTGACAGGTAATCTCTGAAGAAAAAAAAAACTATAGTCCTCTGGCGTCTCCCGGTGGTAATAAAAGCATTTATAAAAACCAGAGCGCCCCACGGTTAACCAGCCAATAAAAACAGCCAGCCAATAAAATCAGAGCTTCTCACTTCTCACCCCCTAACCCCCGCCTGTCAGCCCGCAGCGGCTGCGCAGGTTCTCGTTGAAATAATTGCAAAGCGATGCAAAACTGTTTTGTATGTGACACTTAATGTATTAAATCCCCCTTCTTCATCCCTGCTCTGGACTTTTCTTTTGTTTTTTTGCCAAAAGTCAAGTGATCGCTTCTTCCTCCAGACCTCCACTGACAGAAATGAGGAAGTCACGAGCGAATTAAATCATGTCCAACGTGGCTGCGTGAAGCTCTGCAGATTTCAGGGTGTTTTTGTTTTGCTGGACCAGTGCTCCATGTTTTTATTTTATTTTTTAGAACGTTTTATTAACATATAATCGCAGAACTTTGCAGCGGCTGAGACGGGACGTAGTGGAGGCGGAGCATTCCAGGCTGCAGCGCGAGCGAGGGGAAGCTGAGCTATATATGGCTCTGAGTGAGGAGGGACCAGAAACGTGTCTCTGTTCACAATGTTTCTAAGTGCCAGCGTGTTCAAAAACTACATATTGCAGCTTTAAATAGAGAGGAGCCTCATCAAGGTGATGATCATCAGGTGGTGCTGATTGGCAGCCATCTTGGAGAGGAAAAGCTGCAGCAGATGATACTCTCGCAATGTTCCTGTTTTTAGTTTTTTACACTGCCACGTAATCTAGCAGTATTTTCACTACGTTTCTTTCTCCTTTTAGTTATAATTTTGTTTTCAATTGTAAAAAAACCAAACACCCCCCCCCCAAAAAAAAATTTTTTTTGTATGAATCATTTGTGAATGTTTATTGTTGTCATTGTTGTCCACTGTTGTCATATCTCTTTGTTAAAATCCAGGTCTCTCTTGTAAATGAGTCCTTGTGGCTCAGTGGGACTAACCTGTTTAAATAAAGGTTGAGTGAATGAATGAACTTGTACTTTGTTACATCCCACCACAGATTAAACTATTAAGGGGCCAAAATTCAAAGTTAATTTTGTCTAAACTAATGTGAAATCTGACAGTATTGTGCCAACTGAGAGCATCTCTGTTTTACTGTAGTCGATTAGAGCTCTGCACCAAAACACTGCTTGAACTCCAGCTCATCTATGAACAAATGCATGAACAAACAGTACAAAGGGTTCAACACAAACCCACACGGCCACTGGAATACAATCAACCAAGTTAAAAAAACAGCACATGTGTGGGCGAACTGTGGCTGTGTTGGAAATCAAGAAGAAAAGAATCAGAAGAAAACCTTTGAAAACAAATCACAATTTATTTTCTCATCTGTAATTTGTCATGTTGAAGGAGGCGAAGCACAAATGCATTTCCTGTAGCCATGAATCTTTCTGAGCAAAACGTAACATGAAAATTGACTAATTCAGAAAAGAAATTGTTGTGTTAAAGAACTTTCAGAAAAACCAAGAACCAGTATGACTAACGTTCCATCATCCAACATTTTCTTCTGCTTCCTTTCATTTCATGTATTGTTTTTTTTTTAAACTTACGTGGTGTTGTAAATAGTTTTTTCTGTGTTCTTTTAATTTTGAAATGAATAAATTTATAAAATAAAATAAAAAATATTTTTTTTTGTCTTACTCACTCTCAAATATTCATTTTTTATTTTTATTTTGTTGGGTCTTTTTTCTTCAGAAACTGAAATCCCTGAAATTAACAACACATGCTCATATCACTCCCACCTGTTGAATCACAATGTTAAACTGATGTAGAATCCTCCTTCTCATCTGGACCAAACACCTCACCTCACTTTCGACTCCTTTTTTACATCAACACTTTTCTCAGTCCAGTATTACCAGATACCAGAGCGGTTGTCCTTGAACTGCAGCTCCAACCTCTTTTAAGCAATTCTGCTGTAATAGTTGCAGTTACTGTGTAGCTGTGAATATTTATGCTAATTATTATCACCCGCTGCCTTGAGAAGCAGGAAATCATTTAATTGTGTGTGTGTGTGTGTGTGTGTGTGTGTGTGTGTGTGTGTGTGTGTGTGTGTGTGTGTGTGAGTGGGTGGGTGTGCTTTCCCATTTATTTGTCTTTTAGTTAAAACACACACACACACACACACATGAACCACTAGATGGACTTTAATGAAACTCTCAGAAGGTCGTCACTGAATGTATTTTTTAAATCAAATAACTTTTGGAATCAATCTGAATCAAGACGGTCACCTGCCACAGAAAAATAACCAAAGAAAACATAAAAATAATGATGATGCAGTAAATTTTACACATATTTAGTTCAAATTTATTGTCTGTAGCTGACAGTTAGTCACTACATGCACAATACAATATGCAACACAAGCCAAATAACCTACATAATTAGAAATAAATAATTTACAAAAAAATATTATTATAGTTGTCAAGGTCAAAGTCAAGGTTTCCTTATTGCCATTCTCATCACATGTGGTGGAATGAAATTGTGTACACAGGGTCCCAGTTACATCCAGCAAAAGTATAAATTGTAAAAGAAAAACAGTAATAAGATCTAAGATATGAACTAAGAAATATGCAAAACTAAGAATATGCTAAACACTAGTAGTAAAAAAGCAGTTAGCCGAACAACAGCAGCACAAACATGAGTCTGTGTGGGCAGATCAGTACAAACGAACACAAAAACATGAAATAGATCAGCAGCGTGAGCAGCACATATCACAACCAAGTGGAAATACAGTGATTTTTTTCTTCCAGGATTATCCTGGTTCAAGATTCATGAGTCTAACAGCTTCAGGGTAGAAGCTGTTCCTCAGTTTAGTGGTTCTACACTTAATGCTCCTCAACCTCCTGCCTGAGGGGAGCAGAGCAAAAAGTGTTTGTGCTGGATGAGTGGGGTCCTTCATGATGCATTATCCATCCAACTGTAAGAGTACAATTGTCTGAAGCTCCTCATCCAAGATGGCCGCTAATGAACACCAGCTGTTGACCATCACCCTGATGAGTGATGAGGATTCACACTACATAAGGCTGCAGTCCAGTGTTACTCTTCGCTGAAGCATTAGCCAACAATGGTATTGTGCCTCCGGCCTGTATAATTACCGTTAGTAAATCTACTTACCAGTCTTTCGTGTCTCTTGTGATCCAGTCTCCTTGGTCCCGGTTCGGTCCTGGTTTCCCTCGGTTCTGTCTTGGTTCCCCTCGTGCCTCGTCTTGGTTCTCCTCATGCCTTGCCTTCCACCAGTTGACAGCCTCCTCGGTCCTATCTAACAACTTGGGGTTCTCATTCCCTGGAGCTCTCCCCTTGGATTTGGAGTTGAACCCTTGCATCTCCTCAAACCTGTAAGAGAGAAACATCATCAGAATAATATCTTACCTGATCCATCCTGCCGACCTCTTCTGACCATCTCCTTCCTCCTCAGGAGCTCCATGACCAACTGTACCTTTTTACACTGTAATAAAAACAGTCACTTTCGCATTACCTGAGTCTTGTCTTGTTCTGGGTCTCATACAACTCTGGGCTCCCCGAGTCTTAACACCATCCATCCATCCATCTTTGCCCACTTCTTCCGTTTCGGGTTGCGGAAGTTGCTGGTTTGCCAGTGCAGATTGTTTGCATATTCACAGTAGTTTTTAAACTATATATATATATATATATATATATATATATAATATATATATATATATATATATATATCAGTGACGTGCGGTGAGGTTCATGGCTGGTGAGGCACTGTGCAGTTTTTTTTTCATATGTATAATAAAAAACAGACAAAAAATGTTCTCCACATTTTGGCTTCTGTCTGCCATAGCTTCTTCAGCGCTTTGGATACTTTGGATAGCGTTATTTTCTTCTTTTATAATACATGAACCCTACAGAGTAGTTTATTCGCCATTTGATTGGCAGCAGTTAACGGGTTGTGTTTAAAATCTCATATCAGCAATCTTTACACATACAAACTGTAGCACACAAAAAAGCACATTTAATTTGGAGAAAAAATTATTTTAGTCTTACTTTTACTTATAAATTAAATTAAACTATAACAAAATCTATTTTTATTTTACAGAAAAGAGCTGTGAGAATTATTACAAGAAAGCCTTAATGTCATCTATCTAATATATTATTTAAACAACTCAAAGTACTGACGTTTTATGATTTGGTGGACTATAATATTTTGTTAGTAATAGAACCCTCAAATGTTCAAATGTATTTTGTTAAGAGAGAAAGCTGCTAGTCTAAAGGGAACTGACATTTTTGCAAAGCCAAGGTATAGGACTAGTTTGAAGGGACAGTTTATTTCAATACAGGGAGTTGAATTGTGGAATGTTTTGGGAAATCATGTTAAAAATGTAAACTCTGTGCTTATGTTTAAAAATGATCAAAACTAAATTGTTAACAAAATACTAAAACTTTTAGTTAAGTGTTTAATGTTCTAGATATTTGTAGATTGTGAAAAGTTACTCTTTTTGCTCTGTTTGCGCTGTCACTTTTCCTCCTGCAGCGCGAGGCTGAAACAGAACCCTGAGCTCAGTAGCCCCGCCTCCAGAGGCTCGCCGCGCGTGTGTGTGTGTGTGGGCACGTTCACAGCCGTTTTATGAGATTGTTCAGCGCACACATACAGTTTTAGACAAAAACACGAGACATTATATTCACCAGCTAAACTATAGAAATGTAGTTTACATAGCAAAAGTATTTGGACATTTTAACAGCGACATAAAGAGGCAGGAATTTTCCTGCCTTCCCAAATCGCTCACACTGCAGTCTGCAGCTGCAGCACGTCAGCCGAGTGATTGCGCAATCTGAAGTGAAGCAGCCGGTGCCTCTCTGCGCAGGTCTCTGCTGAGTATTTGAACGCTAAATAAGAAAAATCGTCGATTTTGAATAAAAATCAACTTAAAACTGGTTTAGTTTTTAGTAAAATAAGTTTATAGGACGAATCAAAGGATAAAGACAATAATTACATTTATTTTTCAAAAAAAAAAATTCTTTCCATGATGACCGCCCCTGACCACACGTCACTGATATAT
>JBBPBX010055669.1:10325-23027 GCA_038048925.1 Garcialebias charrua
AGGGTTTCATATTAAAGTCAGAAAGGACTCTCAGCATGCAACAACCACTCCAAAGTTTAGGTCTTTATTGGACTCATTTAATGATTGGTTGTCATTTTGGGGCAGCTGTGGCTGAGTGCTAGAGCAGTCGACCTCCACTGGGAGAGTTGGGGGTTTGATTCCACCAGTAGTCACATGTTGAAGTGTCCCTGGGCAAGACACTGAACCCCTGCAGTGCCTCCGATGTGTCCCATCGGATGAATGTGATCTAAAGCTCTGAGTAGTCTACAGACTCACACCATCTTTGTGGAGAAGTAGTAGAGTGCTGTATGAATGTGTGTGTGTGTTAGAGTGCTGTATGAATGTGTGTGTAGTAGAGTGCTGTATGAATGTGTGTGAAGTAGAGTGCTGTATGAATGTGTGTGTGTAGTAGAGTGCTGTATGAATGTGTGTGTAGTAGAGTGCTGTATGAATGTGTGTGTAGAGTGCTGTATGAATGTGTGTGTAGTAGAGTGCTGTATGAATGTGTGTGTAGTAGAGTGCTGTATGAATGTGTGTGTAGTAGAGTGCTGTATGAATGTGTGTGTAGTAGAGTGCTGTATGAATGTGTGTGTAGTAGAGTGCTGTATGAATGTGTGTAGTAGAGTGCTGTATGAATGTGTGTGTAGTAGAGTGCTGTATGAATGTGTGTGTAGTAGAGTGCTGTATGAATGTGTGTGTGAGTAGAGTGCTGTATGAATGTGTGTAGTAGAGTGCTATATGAATGTGTGTGTGTCAGAGTGCTGTATGAATGTGTGTCAGAGTGCTATATGAATGTGTGTGTGTGTGTGTGTGTGTGTGTGTGTTAGAGTGCTGTATGAATATGTGTGTAGTAGAGTGCTATATGAATGTGTGTGTGTCAAGAGTGCTGTATGAATGTGTGTCAGAGTGCTGTATGCATAGGCGTAATTTACACGGGGGTTGTGGGGGTTTTGACCCCCACAATAATTTGATCCGGTCATTTCAACCCCCCCAATAAAATGACATCATTTCGTCATTATACATATCTTACATCAATAATTGATTTTCTTTATTCATTCAAATTTTTTAGTAAAATTGCTGCATGTTTTTAACAAACTCCCTGAGGACTGACCCCCTCCCCTGCAAATAATTTGGTATCACCCATCTCACCGGCTACAGGAAGTCACGTGAGTCACGGAGCTGCTCATGAAGTTGCCCAGAAGTTTCTACATGCATGTGTCCGAAAAAGGCCTCCTTTGGTCTGACTGACTCTGTCGCTGCCTGCCCCTTGCTATGGATGTAGCTGCTATTAGCTGTGAGGTTCGCTGTTTTTGTTTGCAAGATACCACTCATAAACCACACCGCGGATTTTTAAATCCAGCTGATTTCACATTTGGTTCAGCTCAGGAGCCCGTCTGCTGTAGTGAGGTAAGAAATATATTTTTTAAGCGTTTATTTAACTAAATTTAAAGAAACAAAGCTCCGGTTTGACCCGCCTGGCGCCTGCATAAAAATCAGCGAACTTTTTTTTTTTAATCCAGCTGATTTGAACATTTCGTCAAACTCAGGAGTATGTCTACTATCACCCATAAGTCAGCGAAGAAATACTGTATATTTTTAAGCGTTTATTTAGCTAAATTTAAAGAAAGAAAGCGTCCGGTTTGACCCGCCTGGCGCCTGCATAAAAATCAGCGAACTTTTTTTTTTTTAAATCCAGCCGATTTGAACATTTCGTTAAACTCAAGAACACGTCTTCTATAAAGTCAGCTTAGTAATATATTTTTTCTCGCAAAGAAATAATTGTTTTTACCGTGTTTCTTTGTGAAGTTCTTCGTACTAGCTGGGTCCTGTCGCCGCCATCTTGATCAGGACAAAGCTGACGCGTCGCGTGGAGATGACGCGTATACAGCAAGAGAAATTGAATATGATGTCCCATTAAGTAAAGCAGAAATAAAAATAATTGTTAAAGATAAAATAAATGATATGTGGCAGGAGAGGTGGGATTTAGAGGAAAGAGGAAGACATTTACATAACATACAGAAGGAGGTACTCCTAAGTGACGATAGTAGTTTAATGACTAGGAGAGAGGAAGTATGGATTAACAGGTTGAGGATTGGGCACACTACATTAAATAGTGGTCTAAAGATAATAGGAAAACATCCATCAGGTGACTGCTCTAATTGTGGGGTACTGGAAGGAGTGGAACATGTGTTGATTTATTGTAAGAAATATAATAAAGAGAGGAAGGCACTGGAAAGGGTAATGGGGAGTTCGGTGACAATGGTTACTTTATTGAAGAAAAATCAGTCACAGGTTATAACTAAAGCACTTGTTAAATATTTGAAAGTTACAAAATTAGCTGAAAGGATTTAATTTTATTTTTATTAATTAATTAATTAATTTATTTATTTATTTTTTGTTGAAAGTAGACTCTTGAATTACATCTCCGTCCGGTTGATGGCGGTAATACACTGAGTTTGTAAACTGCCAGTAAACACCATCGAAGAAGAAGAAGAAGAAGAGATGACGCGTATTAAACACTGAAGCGTATAGTGTACAATTTTTTCGTGTTTATTGTTAATCACAACCCCCCCAATGTTAGACCTAAAGTTACGCCCCTGGCTGTATGAATGTGTGTCAGAGTGCTGTATGAATGTGTGTGTTAGAGTGCTGTATGAATGTGTGTGTGTTAGAGTGCTGTATGAATGTGTGTGTGTGTGTTAGAGTGCTGTATGAATGTGTGTGTGTTAGAGTGCTGTATGAATATGTGTCATAGAGTGCTGTATGAATGTGTGTGTGTGTCAGAGTGCTGTATGAATGTGTGTCAGAGTGCTGTATGAATGTGTGTGTAGTAGAGTGCTGTATGAATGTGTGTGTGTTAGAGTGCTGTATGAATGTGTGTGTGTTAGAGTGCTGTATGAATGTGTGTGTGTTAGAGTGCTGTATGAATGTGTGTGTAGTAGAGTGCTGTATGAATAGTGGTTTATTTACTCTAAGTAGATTTATTTGTCTGTGATAAAAACAGTTCGTTCCTCACTTCCTACGGTTTGTGACGTCACAAACCGCAGCCACAACCCACCACAACCTGAGTCCAGCCCCTCACCTAGCAACCCCTGGTTAGGCTCAACCCACTTCTGTATTAAACACATGACTGTTGTTTTTCATGATTTCATCTCATCTTTTGTTTATATGTTCTTAATTTCATGTGTACAGCACTTTGTTGCAGCTGTGTTTTTTTAAATGGCTTTATAAATAAAGTATAATTGTTATTTTTATGTTTTAGTTCAATTTTTAGTGTATTTGCGATCGCTCCCAACGCGCAGCCGGTAAAAATTAAACGAGCAGACCCCCGGCGTAGGGACCGGCGGCAACGGGACCCTCTTCTGGCGGATGGAGCGGAGCTTCAACTGTACAGCCTCGCAGCAGCGAGGACCTTCTCCTTACGGATTAATTTACGGGAGACACTTGGTGAACTTTGTGTTGTCTTGACTGGAACAGCGATAACTCCCAAAATCGCCGCGTGCAACGAGCGGAGCTGGCGAACACCGGAAGAGGAACAAGCTAACATTAGCATCGGATTCGGGTGGTCTCATGCTAAAAGGAGCAGCAAATTGCGGCGCGCTCAGACGGGTTTCGGTAAGTTATCTTAAGCTAGCACTAACAGTAAGTCAAATGAGTAATAAAAAAAGAGCTAATTTTAAAACAACAACACATTACAGATACTGGCTGTTACAGAGGGCGTAAACAGATCTTTGAAGGGCGTGGACTTCAGAACTTGTATCAGAAACCGGTCGTTCAAAACGAAAGTTAAAAATGGCAGAATTAAAAAGGGTATAATTAATTATCTAAGAATTATTTTGTGTATTAAAATGAATTAATATTGTCAAAGATAGCACACAGACGTAACATAAAAATGTTAAAGACCTATATGTGGTCCCCTTTAAGTAATTTCAGTTGATAAAACAAAATACTTGAAGGATGACAGTAATGTTTTCTTGAGATAATTCTTAACAGCAAATAAAAATAGAGTGCTATATGAATGTGTGTGTGTAGTAGAGTGCTGTATGAATACACTTCCGGTAAGATGGCGCCCATGTACTGTACATGGCTTGCAATCCACCTCTGCTGACGGTGTTCGGATTTTTTGTGTTTTGTTCGTTTTTCATCTGGGACATAAACGCGCTACTGGTGTATGATTGACAGCAGCTCCTGGATCTTAGTTTTTCTGCCACTTATGTCGCTTATTTGGGCCAGTATGAGCGTACCTCTGAAACCCCCCCTCTTCCCCCGCTGCTGGTGGACCTGCCTGTTTACCTCCGCTGTGCCCCTCACCTACCTGCCCGGAGATATCGCTCCAGACGACGGGGAAAACGAGCTGGTCGGCTGGTGAAGCTCAAAGCCCTGCGTGCTGCATCTGCCTGTCCAGCTGATAGTCATGATTTCCATCGCCAGCTTCCCGCGTGCCCGGACCAGGTAAACAACGGGAGCTGGCGGCCGGCGCAGCTCATTATTGAAAATCTGCGGCCACTGGCGCGCGCTCACTCCACCGCTGCTGGGTCCACCTTGGATAACATCAGGATGTGTGGTCAATGCAAGATATGTCACCAACAAAACTGTCATCCTAAGGGATTACTTTCAAGAGCATGATTTGGACTTTTTCTTTGTCACAGAATCTTGGATGTCGCCAGGTGAGTCCAGCGCCTTGACGGAATTATTACCACCAAACTGTCTGTATTTTAACGACCTGCGGCCATCAGGTTGTGGTGGTGGTGGCTTATTAACAATATTCAAATCAACTTTTGACTGTAAACCACTACCCATCCCGGTTTCCAGCTCCCGTTTTGAGCTGACTGTCTTTGAACTCGGCCATTCGCCTGTGACTTTATGCGCACTCGTGTACCGTCCACCTTGGTCTAAGGATTTCATCAATGAATTTTCTGATATCTTGGCTGAAATCACACCATATCTTGGCTGAAATCACACCCAAATATGATCGTGTAGTCATTATTGGTGATTTTAATTTACACGTATGCTATCATGAGAAGCCCTTCGTTAAGGACTTTTTAGATTTATTGGACTCATTTAATTTAAATCAGCATGTAAACGGTCTTACCCAAGAACGCGGACATACATTGGACCTTGTTTTAACTTGTGATATGACCGTTACTAATCTTGAAATCGGTGACTATGACTATGTTGACTATGACAGTGTTTTCAGACCTCATGCCAGTCCGGTTTGAGTTCACCTCCCCCATCTAACTCCTAAGCTGTGCATTCCTGCACGTAACAGCCGGGCCATTAACCATTTCACTGCCGCACCTTTAACAAATGTTTACAACTCTGACATGATAATTCAGCCCCCGGTGTTTCTCTCTATCACTGAGAAGTTGACATCCCAGTTCAACTCTGTCTGTTTAAAGGTTGTAGATCATGTTGCTCTTGTTAAAACTAGAAAATCTAAACTCAGAGCAGAACCTTGGCTGAATGATGCCACCAAGGCCGTTGGGCAGCAATGCAGGAGGGTGGAGCTCAAATAGAGAAAAGACAGGTTGCAGGTCTCTTTTCAAATACTAAGAGAGTTGGCGCCGTTATCAGAAAGCAGTGAAAACTGCTAAATCCCAATACTTTTCAGATATCATTGCTTCAAACTTTCACAATCCAGGAGTTCTGTTCTCCACCTTTTTTTCATTCAACCTTTATTTCGTCAGGTGAATCTCATTGAGCCTCGAGGACTCATGTACAAGAGCGACCTGCTACAAACTAAAGAATGATGACAACAATAACAGTAGAAATTTCCTTAAACAATCAACAACAGACAAACATAAGAGAGAAATACAGATTTTTTTAAAAACAAATTAAAACAAAATATTAACGTATCAAAACATTATAAGGTAGATGTGGAAAATCAGTAACAAGAACATATCTGCATTGGTTTTTGCCAGGATTCCAACAGATTCTTAAAACCATTTAGAGAGGTCAAGGCCGAGAGCTTTAAAGGCTGGTTTATACTTCTTGTCGCACGTCTTTTACCCCCCGTTGAGTGAACTCGGTGATGACTTAATTGCGTGTGTGTCACCGACCGCATTGAGTGTTTATACTTCTAAAAGACGTGGGGATAATCCCTCCCTCTTCCCTCCCACCGCATACGTCACGCGCACTCCCACTGCATGTTTTATCAGGACAAACGGATTTAATACAATGATAGGCTCCACTACCTCGATTTGTGAGTCCGTTATCATGGGCGTAGCCAGGATTTTATGAGGGGCGGTTTGTTTAAAGGAAACGTGG
Source organism: Garcialebias charrua (assembly GCA_038048925.1). Classification (NCBI taxonomy): domain Eukaryota; kingdom Metazoa; phylum Chordata; class Actinopteri; order Cyprinodontiformes; family Rivulidae; genus Garcialebias; species Garcialebias charrua. The sequence continues at coordinate 16,593 of JBBPBX010055669.1, forward strand.
ACCTTGAAATAGCAACACGTCTCGGTGGCTCACTGGAAACGTGTAGGTTTACCGCTCCAAAGCTTTTCTCAACTCTGATTTGAATCTCACCTGGTTGAACTTATTTTACGTTTGTCTTTTATTGGATAAAAAAGAGTTTGTGTTAACCACAGGCATATTAACTCCTTTTTTTATCCAATAAAAGACAAACGTAAAATAAGTTCAACCAGGTGAGATTTGAAACTGAGTCGAGAAAAGCTTTGGAGCGGTAAACCTACGCGTTTCCAGTGAGCCACCGAGGCGTGTTGCTATTTCAAGGTCCATTTTTTGTTATGTCGGCTGTTGTAATGTTTGTAGTCGTCCCCCGGTGTTTAATGTATGTGTCCAGCGACTGCAAAGACAGGTATAACGGAGGAACTGGATTGGTCCTGCCAGGATCCCCGCTCCGGACCGCCTCGGCGAGTTTCTCTTCAAAACTATCCATGTCTGTCAAAGCAAAAACAAAAACCGGCTTCTAAAAGGGTAGAGTATAGCGGTGTCATACACCATATATGGACATCCAAACAAAAAACGCCCACAAACTTTGAACCAATCACATGCTGCGAGCTGCATCGTCCGCGTCTCGGAGTTCTTACTGGGGGCCATGTACAAGACAGCTGTCACCGGGGGATCGCAGCGGGAGTGCAGACGGAAGTTGCGCAACTTTTTTTCACTCAATGGGGGGTAAAAGACGTGCGACAAGAAGTATAAACCAGCCTTTAGTCTTTTTATAAGATATTCCAGGAAGCAGGAACGGAGTAGGAGAAGGCCCTTTTACCAAGTTCAGTCTTAACTGACGGAACACTGCAGGTAATCATGTCCTGAGAGCGCACGTTGTAGCTGCACTCACGCAAAGACATGTTGGAGGAGATGTATGAAGGCAGCAGACCAAGAAGTGATTTAAAGATGAAAATATAGGGGTGTAACGGAACGCTAAAATCACATTTCGGTTCGGTTCAACTACAAGGAGAGCTCGGTTCGGTTTATTTTCGGGTTTTTTCTATACAATTTTTTTTTTTTTTACAAAATAAAGACTTACAAAATGTTTATTTTGAAAATGTGCCAAAAATATGTTTGTATTGTATTGTAGTAATAAATAAAAGTGACCCATTTGGATGATATTTTAAATAAACAGCACTCTACAATAAATAAACTATATGAACAATAATAAAAATCTTAATAAATGCAATAACAGTCAGAACCAGAACAATAAGCAGCAACAGACTGTTTACAATCTAACTAATCAAGTTTTTGTCCAGTAGCAGCAGTGTGGCTGTATTTGTCCTCATTACTGCACTGAAAAAACTGTGAATAGAGGTTACTTAAAAAACCTTAGGTAACAAAGTGACAATTAATATTATTAAGTAGATTTTAATTTCAAAAAGTTTATGTAAAATAAAGAGAAAATGGTAATTAAATTTAATTAAAAAAACTAAGTAGATTTTAATTACATTAAACTGTACATTTATGTAGGATTTAGGAACAAAATCTCAAATTTATGGTTAAAATGACTAATTTTTAATGCAAAATTTAATTTAAATTAAATATATAAGGAATATTACTTTGAATTTACTATTAATTTAGGGAAAAATGACTAAAATTAAATATTCATTACAAAGAAATTATTTTTTTGTGTGTTTTTTAAGTGGAACTCAATTTGTAATCATTAAATTTTCCAAACAACCTACATTAATAATCATTGAATAATAAGATAAATTTGCATTATTTAACCTCTTCTCTTGATTAAAATTCATTTGTTTAACAAAGAAAACAATAAGTGGAAAATAAAACAATTACAATTTTTTTCTGCTAAATTTCACTTGTACAGTACATATAATATTCTTCTAATTTTCTAAATACTTTAAAGTGTTTTTACTGGGTTGCACAAATTATCACACATAGATAACAACATAAACATTTATTTCTTGAACATCATTTTGGTTCTTTCAAAGTGGCAAAATATAGCAACATAAAATAATCTACATGTGTAGACAATATAAAGTGGCTTTGTTTACATGTCATTAAAAAAGTTACTTCAAACAAATGCTAAATCAATTTTGTGAAGAAGAAATGAGATGCTAAAATACATAATTAATTACTAATTTCACCATTAACAGCCAGAGTATTTTTACTGTTTCTCTTATTTGTGTTACTTCTTAATGACTGACTAACAAAAAATGTAGTTTTTCTTATCTGAATAACTCAATATAAATGCTGAACAAATATTTACCACTTGTGTACATTGTGTATTAACAACAAAAATCAACCTTTTTGAAATGTCTGAGAAAAACTGCAAACATCTAAGTGAAATAAACATTTCCACAGCTGCAGGAGTTGATTGTCCAAAATATTTTACACTTTGTTTGGAAACAGATCCTGGATACAAGTGGCTGAAAGGGGCTTCCTTCATGGGGGGGGGGGGCACTCAGTCTTAGAGATTGGGTAAGGAGCTCCATCATCCAGGGGGAGCTTGGTGTAAAGCCGCTGTTCCGCAGTATCAAAAGAGTCAGTTGAGGAGTTTCATCTGATCTGGACACCACCCTTTGGAGGTTTTCTGGGTACGTCTGTCTGGTGACAAAAGACAGACAGGTGAGTCAGGAGAGGCAGCTGAATTATATAAAAAGAAATAAAAAAGAAAAGAAAATATTGTTACCTTTATGAAGGAGCAGGTGATGCAGAAAGTGCTGGTGACAAAAGACAGACAGGTGAGTCAGGAGAGGCAGCTGAATTATATAAAAAGAAATAAAAAAAGAAAAGAAAATATTGTTACCTTTATGAAGGAGCAGGTGATGCAGAAGGTGCTGGTGACAAAAGACAGACAGGTGAGTCAGGAGAGGCAGCTGAGTTATATAAAAAGAAATAAAAAAAGAAAAGAAAATATTGTTACCTTTATGAAGGAGCAGGTGATGCAGAAGGTGCTGGTGACAAAAGACAGACAGGTGAGTCAGGAGAGGCAGCTGAATTATATAAAAAGAAATAAAAAAAGAAAAGAAAATATTGTTACCTTTATGAAGGAGCAGGTGATGCAGAAGGTGCTGGTGACAAAAGACAGACAGGTGAGTCAGGAGAGGCAGCTGAATTATATAAAAAGAAATAAAAAAAGAAAAGAAAATATTGTTACCTTTATGAAGGAGCAGGTGATGCAGAAGGTGCTGGTGATGCTGGTGACAAAATACAGACAGGTGAGTCAGGAGAGGCAGCTGAGTTATATAAAAAGAAATAAAAAAAAGAAAAGAAAATATTGTTACCTTTATGAAGGAGCAGGTGATGCAGAAGGTGCTGGTGATGCTGGTGACAAAATACAGACAGGTGAGTCAGGAGAGGCAGCTGAATTATATAAAAAAGAAATAAAAAGAAAAGAAAATGTTGTTACCCTAATGCATGCTCAATAATCCAGGTAGAAAAATCCAAAAAAGCTAAGTCTGGTCCTCTGGACATTCAAAAAACAAAACAAAACAAAGCAAAAAAAAATTTAGAAACGTTTCATCTACGTTAAATCTCAGGAAGTCCAACATTTCACTGATCACATCAACTCTGTGGATAAATATATCAAGTTCACACGAGAAGATGTAGTAAAAAATGGCAGGTTGGCTTTCTTGGACACAAGTTAGGAGTCATCAGAACAGTATCACAGAGCAGACAGCGTCCCCACTAACTCAGCAGCCAGACAGAAGGAGAAATCACACACAAAACAGGCTCTAGAGAAATGTGGATATCCTAACTGGGCCTTCCTGAAAGCAGAGAAGAAACCCAAACAGGACTCCAGCCAGCCATCAGGTGAAAAGAAGGAACCCAGACCCAGACCAGTGGTCATTCCGTATGTTGCGGGAGTTTCAGAGACATTGAGACGTTTATTTTCTAAACACAACGTCGCAGTGGCTTTTAAACAACAAAATACATTACGGCAAAGACTGGTTCATCCCAAAGATCCAGTCCCCCGGCACAAACAGAGTAATATTGTGTATGTTGTTCAGTGTCAGGAGGGCTGTGATCAGTCTTACATCAGGGAAACTAAACAGCCACTGGCCAAAAGGATGGCCCAGCACAGAAGATCAACATCATCAGGTCAGGACTCTGCAGTCTACACTCATCTCCAGGCCAGCGGTCACTCTTTCAGGGATGAAGATGTTCACATCCTTGATAGAGAGGAACGATGCAGTGTTTCCCCTACATAACTTGCCATGGCGGGGTGGGGTGGGGGTGGGTGGGGGGTGACGGACAGAGACACGTCCTGAGCTGCGCAGACGTTGTTGCAGTTTCTTGGGCTTGTTTTGAAAGTAAATTCGCTTAATTGGGCTTGTTATTATTTGTTCTTTATTATTTGTCTAGAGCAGGGGTCTGCAACCTTTTCGATCCAAAGAGCCATTTCTGCTCCTTTGTTCACTAAATTAAACGTGACCGGAGCCACAACACCTGCTGCAACTGGGATTTTCAACTGGTGGCCCACGGACCACTTTTAGTTTGTTGGAGGACGTTTTTCTGGCCAGCAGGAGTGACTTTATAAAACTTAACATTTCTAATAATTTTTAACATTTACTGATATTTTTACATTTTAAGATAAAATAAAAGACAAGATTCTTGTAAAGAAGGAAAAATTAATATAGTTTTGCCCAGTTTCTAAAAACTAAAACGATAAACTATGCAGGCCTATGTGATTTATTTTTTTAACTGTAGAAAAATTAGGTATCCTACTTAAAAGAAATAAAGCATAAAGTGAAAGTATGTTTTACTCCTTGTAATGTAGGAAAACTTCTAAAACTAACCCTTCCAGTTGTTATAAGAACCAATAAAATTCAGTTTTATGTCAGTTTTGGTCAAAGCTTAAAAGAACCGCTGCAGAGGGACCAAAAAGCTGCATGTGGCTCCTGAGCCGCAGGTTGCAGACCCCTGGTCTAGAGTGACAAGACCACGTTAAAATGAGCTCCAATAAGTGGAGGAAATATGGGAAAAAAATAATAAAGAATGGGAGAAAGAGCACACACTTAAAGCATGATTCAGGATAGAGATTAAAGAAAGTTTTTTGTTGACTTAGCTTACTATGAGTTTGCTGTTTAATATTTATTTTATTTTTTAATTTGTATGCATCCTTTATGATTGACTGTTGTTGTCGTTGTCCACTGTTGTCATCACTCTTAGTTTAAAATTCAGGTCTCTCTGGTAAATGAGTCCCAGAGGCTCAATGGGAATAATTTGTATAAATATGCCAAATGTATTTGTATTTTTTAGAGTGGATATGTTCTTCAAAGTCTTTAGCATAATTTTGCTCTTTATATGTAATGTCATAATAACTGTATGTTTATACTGTTTAAAAACGGACCCTGTTTTACACAATGGGGTGGGTTGCCTGTTGGGCTTGTTTTGGGCTTGATTTCATGGGGCTGGTCGCTTGTTTCTGTCACGATATATTGGCAGATAGAGACAAAGCCGAAAGTGCGCAGTTTTAAGAGCAGAGGAGAGACAAACATTTCAGCCGCGCTCAGTTTTATTTATTTATTTTCCGGTGGAGAAGGTGAGAGCTGTGTGTGTGTGTGTGTGTGGAGCCGCGCGCAGTAGGAGCCGAGCAGAGGAGCCACGTGTTCGTTTTTTTTTTTTTCCCCATCCGTGGGGATGAGAAACGTGAGCCGTGCGCGTGTGTGTGTGGTGGGTGGGTTTGAACACTCAGCTGACACAGCTGAGTGTTCAGCATGAGGCTGCTTTTATGTTTTATTTCAGCTAGTGCACCTGCAGTGCGAGCTGCTAGTTTAGCATTACGTCAGTGCCGACAGGTGTTTGGAGCGTTGGGTAGGCGGGGCGCTCGGTTCTGTTGAGGGGGCGGGGCGCCCCGCCTATATAATGGTAGGGGAAACACTGCGATGGTTTGAGAGAGGAGTAAAGGAGGCCATCTTTGTGAAAAGAAACCGTCCATCATTAAACAGAGGTGGAGGCCTCCGGGTTCAACTGTCCCCCTCTTACAATGCTGTTATTGCTAGTATCACTCAGCCCTCTGTGAATAGCAAACAACCATCAGGGTGTTAACGATCCATCATCAGGCTGATGGTCCTCCTTGATCATGTGAGCAGCTGGTTTCGGCTGTCATCAGCCAACCGGTTGATCCACTGTGGGAAGGGGCTATTTATAAGACTGAGCTGAACACAGCTTCTCAGACTGAGGAAGTCTTTCGGACGAAAGACGAAACGTTTCTACAGTTTTTTTTTGCTTTGTTTTGTTTTTTGAATGTCCAGAGGACCAGACTTAGCTTTTTTGGAAAATGTTGTTACCTTTATGGAGGAGCAGGTGATGCAGAAGGTGCTTGGTGATGCTGGTACAGGTGAATGAGGAGGGGCAGGCAGGTGAGTCCAGAAAGGCAGCTGAAGTGGAGCTCCCTGATCTGCTATACTCTTGGGCACGCGCCCAGCCTGAGCAAAGACGAACGCTTGA
>JBBPBX010055670.1:0-23026 GCA_038048925.1 Garcialebias charrua
GCTGGTCATTGTCCAGGTCACTGTGTTTTTAGTGTTTTTATAAATGCTGATAGAGAAGCAAGGGGACTATAGTTTTTTTCAGAGATTACTTTGTCTAACATCAGTCTGTCAGTAGATAGTGACAGAGTGAAGAAATATGTTGAAAAATATATTGTTAGAAAAGTTACAGACTGCATTACAGTTACATAGTGCATCTTTAAACTAAAATTTAGGGATGGAGCCAATCCGATCCGGTATCTGCCTCCGATACCAGCATAATTTACGTATCGGATTTTTGATCCAACTTACCGATATTTTCCGATCCATGATGCAAGTTGGCTTCAAACTATGGAATGGATTTCCTGAACGGAGGCGTGTTTTAGGAACCCAGAGTAACAAGACCCACCTCACATTCAGGAAATCCATTTTACAGTTTGCAGCCAGCTACAGCGTGAGGACTGAGTGAGTAGCATCTTAGCTAATAGCTAGCCAACTTTTCATCATAACATGTCCGCTGTGTGGAAGTATTTTACACTCTGAACACCGTAAGACAGCAATGTTCAATGTTTGCAGAGCCATAGCGCCATATTAAACCACGGTCAAGTTAGTTTTACGTTGGACAGTCGAGCTCCGTGGCTTCAGCGGGACGCCACTTCTCACTGAACCGAAACACAGGCATCCCGACCTGGCCAGCCACGTCCCCGTCTCGGTGGAGGGAACAGAGAAGTTTCTAAACTTCCTTGTAAGAAATCCTTCATTTTCTATAATTACGATGAAGTTTAGAAACTTCTTGGTAAACATTTGAGCTCCGTGGCTTCAGCTGTGTGTTTTTCTTGTTCAATCCGGGGCAGGTGCTCTGATTTCGGTCAGCCGCTCTCAGCCTGTCCCTCCACCGAGACGGGGACGCGGATGGCCGGGTCAGGATGCCTGTGTTTCGGTTCAGCAAGAGTGGCGTCCACAAAGAGCATACAGACGTATGGGTCTTTCTGCTCCAGGTGGGTGGGAGCAGTGTGGACCACAGATGAGATGACGTCTTCTGTTGATCAATTCTCGAGGTATGCGTACTGGTGAGGGTCCTCGTTGATATTCGTGGTTGTTTTGATGTGGATCGTGATCAGTCTTTAAAATGATTTAACGACTCATTCAACACTTGTTCTTCTCAAGGGCGGACGTCTCCTCTCGTTCTCCGCTTTGCTTTTGCTTTGTCTTGTCTGTGAAACTGTCTGAGAGCCTCTCTTCTACAAAATCTTCAGAATCATAACTATGGACTTCAATTTGGTCAGTTGGTCCCTCAACACAACTGATAACATTTCTTCAAAGAGAAGACAGGCTGTAGGCGAGCCAAGTTGCCCTGTTGGCATGCACACAGCTGGATATCTCATCGACTTGGAGATGCGTCTATCTCTGCTGTCATCTATGGATCTTAAGGACACATTTAATTCATTCAACCTTTATTTAGTCAGGTAAATCTCATTGAGCCTCGAGGGCTCATTTACAAAAGCGACCTGCTACAAACTAAAGAATGATGAACAGTGTAGTGGACCTACCCAGGGTCAAACTAAGGTTTTTGAACTGTCCAGTGATGACCTTTACTGACCTCTCAGTAAAGCAAGACGTTTACCACAAAATCATTCCATTAGTTGTAATCTGAGAATATAGTCATCAAAAGAGACTATTTCTATCTTTGATTTTATTCTAATGTGATCAAAAGAATAACTTTTGTCATTTTCATGATATATGTTATATGCTGTTATTCTTTAAATGTGAAACATCAATGTGTCATTTCTGCAAGTGAAAAGGTGTCAAAGTTCAGCTAATATGTCAAACTGTGCTTTTCAGATTTGTTTTAGAAGTGTTAAGACGCTAATCCAAGTGTTTTTCCTCTTGGAGTCTATGAGTCTGTCTTTTCCTAAACATTTCTCTCTGCTGCTAGTTGTGGCCTTGTACTCTGATAACAATAAGTGAACTCCCCGACCGGTCCTGTTGGACCAATGGGGAAAAAACAAGTCGCTCTCCTCTCAGAGCTTGTACTAAGTTTCTAAGTTTTGCTGAACGCTTCAGAGTCTGCAAGAGTTTGGAAGGAACGAGAAGGTTCCTGAGTTTGCTGGGAGCTTCAAAGACATGAAGACGTCCCAAAGAGCTGAATGAATGCCTGTCACCCGCCAAGGACAGTCATTCAGCTAAGGATTGTATAACATGCTGTTATGAATCCACTTCGAACAAGCGTAAGCTCAAGACTTTGTTTATTCCTTCATGGAATAGTTATCTTGAAGTCAGAGGCCTGAAGCTGACACATTTTCTGATGACCAACGCGAAAACCAGGAGACGTTGAAACGTAAACGAATACCCTGCTCGAAGGTACTGGTTCCCACAAGGACCCGTGCATCTGAAAAGCTACAAGGTCTTCTCTCTTACCAGGCTGTCGTCAAAAGGTAAAGAGCTGTTTACAAACGTACCTGGATTTTAGCAGAAGTCGGAGGAGAAGTGTCACTTTGGTAACATGCTCACGATAATTTCCTTTAAACCATCTTCCTCCTATTCTCCTTTCCCTCAATTCTAAGCTGGAAACTATTTTAAGCTAAAGAGCCCACAGACTAAATATGTTAACATCCAGTATTGAAGTCTGTTGTGTGAATTTAAGTGTGCTGACGTATTAAATTGAAAGAAAGTGAAATCATATCAATCAAGTGTAATGGTGTTAATTTAGTGATTTATTTTAAATAAATGGTAGTGTCGCCTGGCATACCAACTAAGTTAACGTGTCCATTGTCACTCTATAGCTCTGTTTATTTATCCATCATAAAGATCACAGAAATATTGGGTAAACTGAAAAAGAAAAGAATCCGTGAAATTACTATTCAATCTGAATAAGTAAGTTAATTAAGGATAAAGAGGTCAGCTTAATACTGACCCCTGTTAAAATCCTTTAGTTACATCTGGGTGGCACTATATGTGTTTAAAGACACAATATATGGTCTCCCTCATGTTCCCTTCAACAGCAATGGTAGAATTTCCTTAAACAACAAAGAACAGAAAAAAAAAAACATAGGAGAGAAATAGAAAGTGAAATGCAAAGTATCAAAACTAGCAAAACACCACAAGGTAGATGTACAAAATCAAAAACAAGAACATATCTGCAATGTCTAAAAAAGCTAAGTCTGGTCCTCTGGACATTCAAAAAATAAAACAAAACAAAGCAAAAAAAAAATGTAGAAACGTTTCGTCTTTCGTCCGAAAGACTTCCTCAGTCTGAGTTGCTGTATTCAGCTCAGTCTTATAAATATATCTGCAATGGTTGTTGCCAGGATTCCAAAAGATTCTTAAAACCATCATCCTGCGCCCTGGATCCTTTCCCCTCGTCTCTCATAAAATCCAATCACTCTGCAATAAGCCCACTTATCACTCAAATAATAAATCAGTCTCTACAATCTGGTCATGTTCCACTGCCTCTAAAAACTGCCATCATTAGGCCTCTTCTGAAAAAATCTAATTTGGATCCCGACATTTTTTCTAATTACCGCCCAATTTCACACCTCCCTTTTCTGTCTAAAGTGCTGGAAAAAGCAGTTGCTGCTCAGCTGCAGGACCACCTACAACAACACTCCCTGTATGAGAAGTTCCAGTCTGGATTCAGGGCAGCTCACAGTACAGAGACTGCATTGCTGAGAGTTACCAATGATGTCCTCTTGGCTGCTGACACTGGTTCTCCCTCCATCCTTGTCCTCCTTGACCTCACTGCAGCTTTCGACACTGTGGACCATAGTATCCTCCTCCACCGTCTTCATGTGGAGGTCGGTCTCTGCGACACCGTCCTGGACTGGTTCAATTCTTTCCTCTCCAATAGGCTGGAATTTGAACTGCCTTAACACTAAAACTTTCTCACACATTACCACACAACACAAAGATTTTAACACTGGACTCTGTGTCATCAAACGGGTTATTCACTAAACTCTCGGTCATGTGCTCATACAGTTTGCACTACTTCTCATACTTGCACTAATGTTTGTATTACATCACTGCCTATAGTCATAATACTGTTTACATTCTCTGTTTACATTTATTAATACTGTTTACTTTTATTACTACTGCTTACATTTAATTACTACTGTTTACATTTACAGTACACTACTCTAATATCTACACCACTGCTGATACATATACAGTGTGCTCTGAACGGTCTTATTTAGGGATGCCCAATGTGCCTTACTGCATATGCCACTTTTTGCCTCTATAACAACATCAACTACTACCTCATACATATACTGTGCACATTAACTCATACGCTGCTTTGCCACTTTGCAAATGTCAATGCTAGAAACCTTTAGTTTATTTTAGTTATACTTTTTATACTCTTTTTTTATACTAGTATGCAAAAACTCAGGACAGTATTATGTTCATTAAATGTTTAATGTTTTAGTTTTAGAGTTGGTGTAAATTTTCATACTCTTATACCACTATGCAAAAAACTCAGGACAGTGTTAGTTTTACTATTTTATGCTTATGTCTATTATTATATGTTTCAGTGTTTCAATGTTTAGATGTTTACTGTTGCACCGAGGGACTGAGAGAAACGCAATTTCGGTCCTGTGTATGTCCTGTACAGTACATATTGCAGATCTGACAATAAAGTTGACTTTGACTTTGACTTTGAATGTGTTAGTCTTGGCAACGCCACGTCCCAGACAGTCTGTGTCTCCTGTGGTGTCCCTCAGGGGTCAGTTCTGGGGCCCCTGCTGTTTTCCCTTTACATGCTGCCTTTAGGTCAAATTATTAATCAGTTCAACATTTCTTTTCACTGTTATGCCGACGATACACAGCTTTACATCAGGACTGGAGCATCCTCATCTTCCACCTTGTCATCTCCATCTTCACTCACTGCCCTCTCTGCCTGCCTGGAGGCAATTAGGGCATGGATGAATCAGAACTTTCTTCAATTAAACTGCTCCAAGACTGAGGCCATACTGATTGGCACCCCTCACCAGGTACAAACATCTACTATAACAACAATTTCCTTTTCTGGACAAGACATCCCCCTCTCCACCTCTGTTACTAATCTTGGAATAAAAATGGACTCCAATCTTACATTTGAAAATCACATTAAGCTTCTGTTTAAAACTTGCTTCTTCCATCTTCGAAACATCTCCAGACTTCGCCCATCCCTAACTTTTTCCGATGCTGAGAAGCTCGTCCATGCTTTTGTCTCCTCCAGGCTCGACTACTGCAACTCCCTGTTTATTGGAATCCCTGGCAAAAACCTTCAGAAACTTCAATATATTCAAAACAGTGCAGCAAGGATCTTGTTGAGAGTTCGTAAATTTGAACATATTACGCCCATTCTCCATAACCTTCATTGGCTTCCTGTCGCCTACAGAATTCAGTACAAAACTGCTCTCATTACACATCAATGCTTACATGGAGCTTCACCAGATTATCTGAAGGATATTCTTATTCCATACTCATCCACCCGGTCGCTGCGGTCACAGAACAGTAATCTCCTTCACATTCCGAGAACCAAATTAAAGGACAACACCCACCATGACACTAACAATTCACCATATTGTACAATTACTGTAATTTATTATTAGGTCTATTTTCATTTTTGCATTTGGGCCAGGCGAGGGTTAAAAAAAAAAAAAAAAAAACACTCCCGAATGAATCCGGAAACCTGGCCGAAGAGTCCCGAAGGGTCATGTGACTTTTGTTACATCGATCTCCACCCAGAAGGCAGAAGGTAGGAGTGAGTTTCCATGGAGGTTTATGAGAGCGAGTGGTAGTTAAAACTGCATATTTCCTGGTGCATTTGTGTGTATATGGACCAGCGCTCTGATTTTATTTATTATTTATTTTATAACACCGCTGCGGACCTGTTGCTGCTCTCATTCATTCTGCCCAGAGGAGCGAGCCGCGAGCCGCGCGCGTCTCTGGCTCCTCGTTCCGCTGGTCACCTTTGAAGTTCCTCGTGCCGGTGTAATTTGCTCCCTCGAGTGTATGTACTGTATTTGCTCTCGTCAGCCTTGTTGCGGGGAGCACGGGTCGGGAAGCACGCGCGCGCGCAGAGCTCAGCTGCGCGGCTGGCTGCCTTTCTGGTCACGGGGGGAGAGAATAAAAAGTCGATGCGGAAATGAATGAATTTGTCGCGATCAAACGAATTAAACTAGTATGTCTAAGTGGATGCTCGCTCAGAATATGATAGACATGAGTGAGCGACAGCAGGATTAATCAACACAGGCAGCTTTAGGGAATATTTAAAAATGCTTCCTTTTTCTTTTCCTCGCTCGCCTGTAACTCCAAGGCGTCACTTTGGTGACGTGAATGCCCATGTGAATGCCCATATATGGAGAGGGGCAGATTTTCCCGGAGCTGCATGCTAAAATCTGCTATAAATCATGAAATAACACATTTAGCGTTATTTCTCCACAATATAAGTAATCGCTCCTGTATTATTTTTAAATAAACTAATAAATATTAATGGCGATGCAATTTGAAAACATGGTGGGTGTTGGACTTTAAGGACCATGGGTGACCGGGCTTTCAGTGTGGCTACCCCCTGCCTGTGGAACTCTCTTCCTGACTGTCTGAGAGCCCCACAGTCTGTGGTTGACTTTAAGAGCGGCTTGAAGACCTTTCTTTTCAACCGAGCATACTCTACCTCCTCATGATTCTACTTTTGATCTTAGTTGATACTGTTATTGATTTTACTTGTTTTATTACTTGTTTTATTGACATTTAATTCTGTTGCACTTTGTAGCACTTTGAGATTTTCATTAATGAAAAGTGCGTTATAAATTAAATTCATTATGTATTATTATTATTATTATTATTAAAACCATTTAGGGAGGTCAGGGCCGAGAGCTTCAAATCTTTTTGTAAGATATTCCAGGAAGCAGGAGAAAGCCCTTTTTCCAAGTTCAGTCCTCACTGACGGAACACTGCAGGTGATCATGTCCTGAGAGCGCACACTGTAGCTGCACTCACGTAAAGACATGTAGGAGGAGATGTATGAGGGTAGCAGACCGAGAAGAGATTTAAAGATGAAAATGTACCAGTGGAAGAGTCTGCGTGAGGATAATGATGTCCAGTTACCCAGTGAATACAGGGTGCAGTGGTGGGTACGATAATCACAGCCAGTTATGAATCAAATGGGTTCCTGCCTTTTGGATTCGGCTGGTCCCTGGTCTATCAACACAAAAGGAAGATGTTGGCTAATCTGGACCTGGTCAGGCTGCCTTCCTTACATGATGGCTTGGTTCACATCTCGAGAATCGAGACTTTTGGCTGAATGGATTACAGGTAGATCTCGGGGATTTTCTCAGGCACGTTCCATTGGTATGGTCATTTTTAATTCGGACATTTCAGAAGTGAGTAGACCGACACAGACTGAAGTTAAAGGTCATTAAAGTTCTGCCTGTCCCCAAAACAATCGTGTTTATCTGAAATTCGGCTCACTGACTGGCCTTGATAGGCCGTCTTATCTTAACACGCCTGAGAAGTTTTGTAAACCTGACGCTCTCACCCTCCCAACCCTTCTGCTGAGGAATTCCACTGACTTTTCAGAGGAGCCCAGCTGAATAAACATTCTGTCATCATTTCAGGACTCTGGATTCGCCTCTGGCCGTCCTCGGCAGCTCCCCCCATGAGTGTGCACAGATCTCCAGAGGGAACTACTGTATATGAACTGAGTGATTCTATCTGAACTCTGCAGTGCCTCTACGGGCTGGCTTGCTCACCGCCTTTGAGTCCCCCCCCCCTCTGCGTAATGTCGGCGTCATTATGTGCTTGTGTGCGAGATTTTTTTCATTACCACATTTTTGACCTTCAAGCAGAGGTCAAAAATGTGTTAGGAATTTTTTTGTCTCCAAACCCTATGTGTCATTTTTCACCACTTTTATTGTCTGTCCAACAGATCTCACTTGTAAATGAGTCTTCGAGGCTCAATGTCACTTATCTGTTTAAATAAAGGTTGAATGAATGAATGAATGAATGAATGAATGAATGAATGAATGACTATCGGGGTGAGGGCTACTGGCCGACAGTCATTCAGACCAGTCAGTGTAGAGCTCTTTGGGACTGGGATGATGGTGGCAGTCTTCAGACAGGTGGGAACTGTTACCAGGTTAAGTGAGGAGTTAAAGAGGTCAGCCAGCACCCCGTAGAGCTGATTGGCACGTTCTTTCAACACTTTACGGGGGATGTTGTCTGAGCCGGTTGCTTTGTGAGGATTAATCCTCCTGAAAGTACTCCTTACTTCTGCTGAGGAACTCCTCTTCCAGTGGTGAGGTGAGTCTGGTGCTGGGTGGTCTGTTTGGGTCTTCAAAGCGTGCATAGAACTTGTTGAGGGAATCAGTCAGTGATGAGTCCCTAGGGCCTTGTGCACCTCTGCTTTAATAATCATTTATACACTTAATGCCCCTTCACATGCTCCATGGGACTCAATGTGCATGCAGTGACTGCATGAGAGTTACGTCCACACTGGTGAACACACCAATGTCTCTTTGGAGCCTCACTTTGGGGGGGAAACGGTTTACTTGGGACTCCTCAGAATGATGAAGCCCTCTGGATAGAGGGTAAAACATCTTTCTATGAAAAAGAAACTGTTCAGACTGAGCATTATTGGATTTGGTACCTGGATGATGGAGCATGAACTTTGATTATTGTCGGTTCCACAGCCCATAATAAACTGACTGATTCTTTACAGCTTACTCAAACAGTCAGTCATGTTTCTGCTCTTTTATTCTCCATTTCATGCTTTCGCTTTCTGTCTGAACACTTGGGACAATTTTTATACATTTCCATTTGATAATTTTTGATTTTGTTTGTATTTGCTGTAAACATTGGACCCATCATGTTCTCTCTATGCTTTGCGTTGAATGACCTGAAACAGTTTCAGAATTGTTTGACCTGTTTGTTTTTATAATAGTAATAATAATAATGTAAGGGACCAGACGGTGGTCTCTGATACACCTTTGTCTTTTTGAACTGTCCAGTGTTGCTTTTTGCTGACCCTATCAGTAAACAGACATTTACTACAATTTATTCCATTAGTTGTAATCTGAGAACATATATAGTCACTCACAAAGAGACTATTGGCTTCTTTAATTTTATTCTAATGTAATCAAAAGAATAACATTTTGTCATTTTCATGATATGTGCTATTATGCTGTGTTATTCTGTAATGTGAAACATTATTGTGTCACTTCTGCACTAACGATGGTGTCCACAAACTGTGTGAAAGTTGAAGGCCTGGGTCAGAGAGTCCCGGCCGTTTTGTTTAGAAATGGAGAAGACAGTTAATCTGTTGTTTTCATGAAAATGACTCCAGCACTCTCTGTCTCCTCTAAACATTTTTTTCTGCTCCTGAATTTCACCTTGAATCCTGATAACGTGAAAGTGAACTCTTTGACGTGTCTAACTCTCCTCGCTTGGTCCACGGACCAATGAGGAAACTATATTCTAATCTCAACACTTTAGTAAAAGCGTTTTGCTTCCCGGAACGCTTCAGAGTGAAAAAGACAGCGAGACCTGAAAGCTCTCTGTCTTGTCAGCTGATTAAGTTTGGTCAAGAGCAAAAGACTGACAGAAATATTGGGTAAACTGAAAAAAAAAAAAGAATCCGTAAATTACTATTCAATCTGAATAAGTAAATAATTAAGGTAAAGGGTGTCGGTTAGTACTGACCCCCTAAATATCCTACAATAATAATACATTTTATTTGTAGGCGCCTTTCTTGGCACTCAAGATCACCTTACATTGTCAATCATAAAAACAGACACAATATTATATACACAGTAAAAACAAGTAAAATGAATTAAAATAAGACAATGCAGTTGCTATTATAGTGCATAGGCTACTTTAAACAGGTGAGTTTTGAGTTTGATTTTGAAATGTGGCAAAGAATTTGTGTTGTGAATATCAGGTGGGAGTGAGTTCCAGAGCTGGGGAGCAGAGCAGCTGAATGCTCTGCTCCCCATAGTAACAAGACGGGCAATGGGAACAATGAGCTGAATAGAAGAAGAGGATCTGAGGGTACGAGCAGGTGTAGCAGTGTGAACAATGTCTGAAAGGTATGGAGGAGCGAGGTTGTGGACAGCTTTGAATGTAAGGAGGAATATTTTGTAATTGATGCAATATGGGATGGGAAGCCAATGAAGCTGATGTAAAACAGGTGTGATGTGATGGATTGAAGGGGTCCGTGTAATGATACGGGCAGCTGAATTTTGGACCAGTTGTAATTTATGGAGGGTTTTCTGAGGTAGGCCAAAAAGAAGAGAATTACAATAATCTAAACGAGAGGTGACCAGACTGTGGACCAGAACAGCAGTGGAGTGAGGAGTGAGGGAAGGACGGAGACGATTAATATTTCAAAGATGAAAGTAGGCTGACCGAGTGATATTATTGACATGGGAGGAGAAGGAGAGGGTGCTATCAAGGATGACACCCAGATTCTTAACCTGGTGGGAGGGAAAGATAGAAGAGTTATCAACCGGAATGGAAAAGCTATGAAGTTTGTTCAGTATTGATTTAGTGCCAATTAAAAGAAGTTCTGTTTTATTGAAATTTAGTTTAAGAAAGTTTAAATTGAACCAGTGTTTTATTTCAAGCAGACAATCAGTGAGGGACGAAGGTGGAAGTGTAGAATTAGGTTTGGTTGAGAGATAGAGTTGGGTGTCATCTGCGTAGCAGTGAAACTGAATATGTTTGCGAAAAATGAAACCAAGGGGGAGAAGGTAAATGATAAACAACAAGGATCCCAGGACTGAGCCCTGTGGAACACCTGAGGGAACGGAAACAGGGTGAGACATGGATGATTTTAACTGAACAAACCGAGTGCGGCCAGAAAGGTATGAATGGAACCAGTTGAGAGGTGTATTTACAATGCCAAGAGAGGAAAGTCTGTCCAGAAGAATGTTGTGTGAAATTGTGTCAAAGGCTGCAGTCAGATCAAGCAGAAGGAGTATGGATAATAAACCAGAGTCAGCAGCAAGGCGAAGGTCATTGGTGATTTTAATGAGTGCTGTTTCAGTACTGTGGAGCGGACGGAAACCAGATTGAAATTGTTCATATAAATTATTGCAAGACAGATGAGCATGAAGTTGAGCAGCTACTGTTTTTTCAAGAATTTTGGAAATGAATGGAAAATTTAAAATGGGGCGAAAATTATTGAGATGATTTGGATCTAAACCAGGTTTTTTGAGTATTGGAGTTACAGCAGCTGTTTTGGGAGCAAGGGGAACAACACCAGTGGTAAGGGAAGAATGTATATCTGTGATGAAAGGGGACAGAGAGGGAAGAGTAGCTTTGACAAGAGCAGTAGGGAGGGGATCTAATTGACAGGTTGAAGATGTTGATTTTTGAATTAATTTGGAGATGTCATTGATTGAAGGGAGTGTAAATACAGAAAGTGAATTAGGGGCAGCTGGAACTGGAACAGATGACATTAAAGTAACAGTGGGTAACAATTGTTGGTGGATCTGTTATTTTTGAAGAAAAAAATTATACCAAAATGTTACAAAAATCAGAGGAATACAAATGAGGAGGAAGTGAATCAGGTGGTTTTGTAATATTTGCAAGTAGAGAGAAGAAGGCCGTGGAATTACCCTCATTTGAACTGATTAAACTGGAATAATAAATGGATTTGGCTGTAGAAATGGATTCTTTGTAGTGAAGAATGTGATTTGAATACATGTCTTTGTGCACCGTGAGACCAGTTTTCCTATAAAGTCTTTCAAGTTGACGTCCTTTTGCTTTTAACTGTCTAAGGGTGGAAGTAAGCCAAGGTGCAGTATGAGTGAATGAAACTGATCTGGTTTTAAGTGGAACAAGGTTGTTTAAAAGGTTCTGAAGGCATTTGTTATAGTGTGAGAGCAGTTCATCTGGGGTAGAAGACTGGTCAACACTAGGAAGATTACTGATGCCAGATGATAAATTATCCAAGTTAATGTCCTTAATTTTACGAAAAGTTATAGTACATGATGGGTTAGATTCAGAAAAAGAAATATTAACTCCAAATGATAAAAACATGTGATCTGAAAAAAGGAAGGAAACAGCTTTATAGTCCACAGGTTTATAAACGGAACAGCAGATTAAATCCAGAATATGTCCTTTAATATGTGTGGGGAAGTTAGTATATTGATGCAGTCCAACACTGTCCAAGCAGGATAGGAGGTCTTTGGTAAGATAATTATTATCATTATCCAAATGAATATTTAAATCCCCCAAAAGTATTATATTTGGTGAAACTGTGGAGAGATGCATCAGAAATGCTGCAAGTTCAGTCATAAAACGTTTGTTATGTTTTGGGGGTCGATACAAGACGGCAATAATAGTGGGAGTTGGTCCAGAGAGCTGACATACAGTTGCTTCAGATGTTATAAAATGTGTGCAAACCTGGCATCAGAGGAAAGGTGCTCCTTTGACAGCAGACTTCCCAGGAGGCTTAGCGACGTGCTAAAATGCTTCTTTGTCGCCGTGGTAACGGTGCTGATGACGGCGCCATCGAACAGAGAGGGAGATGATGATGACAGGCTGGACGAGATAAAATGATCGTGTCTGCGAGAAAGAAAACAAAGTTACAGTAGTCCCAGTAGTAGTATGCAGGGGATCTGTACCCTGAAGCCCTGCAATAAGTGAAAAACGAGAAGTAGGAACAGTAGTACAAGTAGTAAATAGTAGTTTATTTTAATATACACTATATATATATATATATATATACATATANTATATATATATATATTAGGGGTGGGCGATATGGCTCAAAAATTATATTGTGATATTTCAGAGCATTATCACGATAACGATACATTTCGTGATATAACCAAAAAAATAATAATCACATTTATTTATTTGACAAAATTAATTTAACATGTTGCTTTGCAGTATTATAATTTTTAAAAAACAAGAAGGGTTAATTTTACTGAAATTACTTTATTTAGTAAAGTAGTCAGTCTCAAAGTATAAAAAAAATAAAAATGCAAAGTGCAGGTGTAGTTTCCTAAAACATAACTAAATCACTCTCCAGAAAAAACGAGAAGGGTTAATTTTACTGAAATTACTTTATTTAGTAAAGTATTCAGTCTCAAAGTATATTTAAAAAAAATGCAAAGTGCAGGTGTAGTTTCCTAAAACATAACTAAATCACTCTCCAGAACATTCCACAATCCAACTCCCTAGACCGTCCCTTCAAGCTGCGATCAGCTGACTGAAGCTTGTTGGTGTTTCAGCTTCATCTGTTCATGCAGGAATGATTCCTTTTTCTGACTGATCTGTCTTTGTCACCTGCCTCTTGGTCCGTGGAGAGCCGCGCGTGTTTGTACCGAGAGTAGAGGGAGACCAGCGCGCACCCCTGCTCAGAGCGGAATGGGGGGGAGGAGGAGATATTTGATCCTCTGTTCCTGCAGTAAGAGCAGGGGGGAGAGAAGCTATGAGACGCGAGTGGTTTGTTTTTAGCATTTTAGCTAGCTACTTGCACGCAGACTGGTGGAGCGGAGGTGCGTAGTTCAGTTTGTTCGTTTGAAGTAAGGGGGCGGGGCGCCCTGACGTATTACGTCATGAAATTTGCATATCATGATATAACTTTTTTGCCCGGGCAAGCTTTTTATACCGGTAAAACCGGTAACGATATGATATGGCCCAGCTCTATTTGGCACAGCGCTAGCAAACATTTTCCGACTTACGAACGGAAATCCGGACTTACGAACGCACGTGCTATGGGTTCCGACATACGGCAGAATCGGGTTACGAACGGTCCTTAGGTCCGGAACTCGTTCGTAAGTCGGGGACTCCCTGTATGTGAATGTTTCTGTTCAGTGCCCTGAGATAACTTCTGTCGTGACTTGGCGCTATATAAATAAACAGAATTGAATCAAACCTCTGATCTCCCTCTCCTTTGGGTTAATCCATCACATCCAACTCTTAAAAGTGGCGGCCGTGGCACAGAGGTAATGGCAGTCAAGCCCCAATCGGAAGGTTGGAGGTTCGAATCCCGCGTCCGCCCACCATGTGTCGTTGTGTCCCTGGGCAAGACACTTAACCCAGAGTTGCTCCCGGTAGGTCTGGATGGCGCCTTGCAAGGCAGGCTACCATTACCGGTGTATGAATGTGTGAATGAATGGGTGGATGGCTGGTATTGTAAAGCGCTTTGGGGCTCCTCACAGGGGGCTGGAAAGTGCTATATAAATAAGCTCCATTTACCATTTAAAAAATAAAAAATTTCCCAGAGTAATTCACACTTTATAATGGATATCGTTAAAATTGTCCAAGCTTTCACCAAGGTATTCAACAACGTCCCTCTTCATGTCTTCCTTTAAAAGAAGCAGCCCGTTTCCTCCTTCACAGTTCATCCCAGCAGCCCGTGGAGGGAACGACGTCATTAGGCGCCAACGACGTGCGTCGGCGCCGTCAAGTGCCACGCGTGCTCGGCCTCTCGTCCGTTACGCAGATAAAAGGTGGCATCTGTCTTTATTGTGCGAGAAAATCCCCTCAGCCATTGACCACGGACACTTCACATGTTGATGTGGAGGAGGAGGAGGATGTATAGGCCGAGGCCCGTGCTGCTTTGTTCCTCGTTTGGGGGAAGACGTTATGCAAATCAAACAAACCGTTTGTGATCTCCATATGACAGATATGACACTTTCAGTCAAGCTGCACGTAAGGTAGATCTTTTTCCCTCTGAGGTTGGGAGAATTGGTTGGAAACAAACAAAAAAATCACAAACATTTAATATAGAAAACAATTCCCCTCTCGACCCCCCCTACACACTATACACACCATGCTGACTCACTTTGCATTGATTTGGAGAGCATCCAAAATTACAACTTATGCAAATGTTTAGTGCAGCTGCCAAGCCTTTGAACAACAGGGCGCGCAGAAAAACAGAAGCTGAAGGAGGATGAGCATTTGGGCTTATCTTAACTAATCAACAGCAAAGGTCAAATGATACTTTATTCAAAGCATAGGCGGATCCCTGGAGTGGCCGGGTAACCATTTGCATTGTTTACTCTTTGCATAAAGATGACAAATGTGTTTAAATTCAGAGCAGATGGTAAATAATATCCTTGGCGATATTATCAAAATGTTCATGTAGCTGAATTGAGAGAAATGTGCTTTTGAGACAAGACTCTGAGTCTAATACAATCAAAACTATTTTCATTGTAATCTTTCTGCTTTATTATAGAAAAAAAAATATATACAATATTTCAACAGGAAGAAAAAAGTCAAAAACAAAATACAAACAAATCTTGGCCTCAATGCTTTTGTTCTCATGAGACTACCATCTAAAATTACAGTTAACTTTCTTTAATTTGTGATAAGGTGGCATGGAGTCGTGACTCGTGGCGATATGAGACATACCGTATTTTCTGGTGTATAGGTCGTAAATTTGAACATATTACGCCCATTCTCCGGAACCTCCATTGGCTTCCTGTCGCTTACAGAATTCAGTACAAAACTGCTCTCATTACACATCAATGCTTACACGGAACTTCACCAGTTTATCTAAAAGACATTCTTGTTAAATATTCATCCACCCGGTCTCTACGGTCACAGAACAGTAATCTCTTTCACATNNNNAGTCCTAGAAACGTTTAAATAAAACAACACTACAGCTTTTATCTTATGGCTTAGAGCAAGAAAATTTTAGATTTAATAAAAAATGGGGGAGAAAGAAAAAAAACATCGACACTTTTGCATTTTTGTGGAGACAGCCCTATTGTATTTTTTTTTAAACAAGCACCAAGCCCTTTTATTACTGTGTTTGTATCCTGCATACAAGATGTATGCATATGCTCCACACTTTGCTTCCTGTTTTGGGCGTATTTTTGTTGCAGTAATACAGTGCCACACACAGGTCTGGAATAGTTACTACAATGTTTTGGGTCATTGTTTGGGTCTGTGTGGATGAAAATATTTTTTATAAATGTGCTGTGTTCATGAGAATGTTTTAAGAAAGTTTTTTTGGTCTTCTCTGGAATCTCAGAGAAAACAGATGAAGACGTCGAAACCTTGGTTCGGGCCTTCATGCAGACTCAGCTGAAGTTGACGAGTGATGTGGTTAATTCCATCACTTTTCACAGAGTTCACCGCCTCGGAGGTAAGAAAGCTGGGGACACTAGGCCGCGGCCGATTGTAGCCAGATTTGAACACTATAAACAAAAAATGCAGGTAAAAAGCCGAGGTAGGGAACTACGTGACACCAATTTCAGTATGAATGATCAATTCCCTGCAGAGATTTTAAGCAGAAGGCGCGTTCTGTTCCCGATTAGGAAACAAAATTTAAATGAAGGTAGAAGAGCTGCAATCTCGGTGGACAAACTGTACATCAATGGTCAGCTGTTCAGAGACCCAGAGATTACTCCATGGCTATATTAGTCATCATTAAGGTAAGAATGATTTTCAGTTACTATTAATAATTAATATTATTAGCTAGATATCATTATTACTTACCAAATAAATGTAAAAAATTTTCAGCACAGCTCGATTGGTGGGTTACACAGACTGGTGGTACACGGTGGCATGGCAATTAATGTGGTAGGAGGGTTCTTTTTTTATTTTTTCTTCTATCTGTCATCTTCTAGTGTTCAGTGTGATTTCACTTTCTTTTCTTGTCTGTATTTTTCTAACTCAACATTTGGAAAAATAAAACTCCACGTATTAGTTTAAAAACATTACAGAAATCTAAAGATACCGGAGGATTAGAACTTCCAAACTTTTATTACTATTATTTAGCCAACAGGTTAAAATATATATCAAAGTGGTTAAAACCGAATGCACTAGATGAAACTTGGATAGATATAGAACAAACTTTATGTAATGATATTAGGATTTCAGATCTACCATTTATCAGTACAGTTTTAAAAAGACATGTCTGCTTTAAGAGCATCAATATTAGCTCATCTCTGATGGCATGGTGGGAGTATCTGAAAATGACAAAGTCTTCACTTCTCCCATGTACACATACACCTCTCTGGAACAATCCTGACATTCAACAAGAAAATAATATGTTAAATTTCCCAGGTTGGAGAATGAAAGGAATTGATTGTCTGGAACACATATTTGAGGGCATAGACTTTATTCCATTTAATAAATTAATAATACAATATGACATTGATAATAAATATTTCCTACAATACCAACAAATTAAGTCAATTGTAAAAAAGAAATTTAAGCTTAAAAAAACATTGTTGGAAACACCAACATGTGTGTTAGAGTTTATTAATTTTCAACCACCTAAATTATTATCTAAAATATACAAAAAATTATCTAGAATCGATGACTCGATAGCACTACCTGTTGAAAAATGGGAGTCAGATTTATCAATCAACTTCGAACAAAAAATTTGGTCTCAAGTATGTTCAAATACTTTTAAATTGACTAGAATCTCCAATTTACAATTAATACAATATAAGGTTCTCTATAGAGTACATTATACAGGTCAGCGAATGTTTAAGATGGGCTTTACACCATCTAACAAGTGCTCACAGTGCATAAGTAATACACCTGATGATTATATTCACGCGCTCTGGTTCTGTCCACCCGTTCAGAGGTTCTGGGTACAGGTATGTGAAGACTTGTCTAAATGTTTGAAATTTAATATCCCACTCTCTCCATCTGTTTGCTTATTGGGTATCTTTGAAGATGTTATACTAGAAAAAAATACATCCTATATGCTTTTCACTGCCTTATGCATCGCAAAGAAAACCATACTCGTAAATTGGAAAAATAAAAATAATCTTAGCATTAATCAGTATAAAAATCTTCTGTTAGATCATATTAGTCTTGAAACAGCATCTGCCGACACATCGGATCAATCTATTTGGCATTCTTTGATCGGCTCCGTTACGTAGTGAGGGTGGGGGGTCTGGGATCTGGCCTTGTGGGGCATTGGGGCTGGTGGGGGGGTTTGGGGCGCCGGGGGGTTGGGGCTGCTTGGGCGGGGAGGACCCTGTCTTCGACCTGGGGAGGACCGGGGGGGTTCTGGGGGATGTCTGCTAGGGGCGGCATGCGGGCCCACGGGTGGTCGGTAGCGGCGGTCATGGGTCACCGGTCGGTGACCCGGCTGTGCTGGGGTGGTTTCGGGGCGGGTGCCGAGGGCTTGGGACTCTGGGGGCGAGTCATCCCCGGGCTTGGACCTGGTGGGGATCGGGGGGTCTTGGGCTCTGGCGGGCGGGTCGCCGGGTTATGGGCTGGCTGGCGCTCTGGTGCCCGGCTCTGGCCGGGGGCCCTCGGCTCGCTGGTGGGTTGGGGGTTCATGTGCTGGGGGGTTGGGTGTCTGGGGGTGTGACTGGTGGCCAATGGGAGGGGGCGGGCAAACCCAGCCTGGGTGTCTAATGTGTTATATGTTCTGAAAGCTATTAATATGAAGGGTGGGTGTAGTATTTCTTCTGGGGTGGGGACCAAGTGGATGTCCTTGATGATGGTCTTGGACTATGCTTGGCCGGTGAGCGGGCCCTGGTTGGGGCCTGTTCTCAGTGCTTCCTGGCTCTGTCGGCGGATGGGCGGGCGCTCTTGGTAGTGTCGTCCTTGTGGGCTGACTGCGGTTCGCAGGGGTCGTGGCGGCCCTGGTGGGTGTGGGCTGTTGGTTCTGCTTTGGCGGCCCTCGGGGCCGTGTCCCTCTCTGGTCTTGGCTCAATGGCCTGGCGGTCGGAGAGGTGTTTCCACTACCTCGCTCCTTGGGTGGACCTTGGCGAACTGGGGGGGGTACGCAGGGTCAGCGGGGGAGCTGACTCGCTGTGGGAGCATTGTTCCTGCAGATATTTTCTCCCCATCCCTCACCACGCACCTCCGCCCTCTTCATCTTAAATTAATACATGTAGGGAATTTGAGTCTCGGGTGTGCTGCAATGGTTCTACATCTCTGTTGTACAGAGCACCTGGGACTCAATTTTATATACACTTTAGACATTCATTCATAAACATCTTCATAAAAGTCACATATAGGGAAGGAGTGAGCACATGGTTATGGGTGGCGGGATGACATCACTCTCGCCCCCATTCCTGTGCTCACTCAACATTATGCATTTAGACAATAAGGGCCTGGGTTAGAGTTGGAGTGGAGGGGAAACTGGTATAATGCCAGCCTTTGCTCCTTCTCTTTCCCTTTTAATTACACTTTAGAACAACACTCACCAACAGTACATTTGGGGACGGGGGTGTGTGTGTCGGGGTCTTGATTTGTTAATTTCGATTTTATTTATTTATGTATTTATTTATATATATATATTATTTATTTATTTTTCTCTTACCCCCCCCTGGTTGCCTGGCGGACATTCTGGGGATGGGCTGTCAGGGGTTGTGCTGGGGTGTGGGGGGGTTCGGGGCCTGCGGGTTCGCCGTGGGCGGGGCTGGCAGTGCGCTCCCCCTGGGGCTGCTTGGACTCGGGTGTCCTGTCCTGTCGGCAGGGCGCGGGATGGGCCGGATCTTGGATATCTGCTACTCTCCACCCCAGAATGAATGGGCCTACCTCCTGGGTTTGGATGTGGGCTGCCCCATGCAGGGAGCAGGTACATGTCTTGGACCTAGGGGGTATAGAGTGTGCATCGGGATTATGAATGGAACATGTCGTTATTGTTTGTCTTTGTGTGACTGAGGGTGAGGATGAGGGTGGGTCTGAATGAGTATATCTGTGTATGAATGTTTAAGTGTCAGGCTGGGTTTTGGACTGCCCCCTCTCTGATACTTCCGAGGCTACTTAGTGTTGTGTTCAGAAATCACAGTGTTTAATGTGTTTGTTGGGTCTGTAATGGTGTGCTCTGTTTGTTACGACATGTTACTGTGCCTTTAAGAGATGCTTTACGGCATGGGGTAAAATGTGTGTGGGTGGGGGGTTTTGGGTTCAGTAAAGTTTGGTGCACGAAGCGACACGGTGTGGTTATTGAGTTCCCGCGGACACTACATTTTGGCAGACGAGGATGTCCGGACTCGCGTTACCACCACCGCCACCTTTCCTCCCTGTCCCCGGCGACCCAGCCGTCCCGTGGGACAGATGGCTGACAGCGTTTGAGGACTACTTGCTGGTTTTGACCAATTTCAGCTGATGGCTGCCAACGCTACTTTCAAATGGTTATAACTCGACCATCTTTATACATAGAGAGCTGAAATTTGGTGAGGTTGTAGCTGAGGACATTATCTATCATGTATAGAATCCAAAAAAAAATCCAAGATGGCCGACAATGCAAAAAAGTAAAAATACTATAAAATGGTCAATTTTAGTGATATTGAGCTGAAACTTGGTGTAGTGATAGCTGAGAATGTTTCCTATCAAATGCTATATCAAAATCAAAAATCCAAGATGGCCGCCAACGCTACTTTCAAATGGCTTTAACTCAGCCATCATTATACATAGAGAGTCGAAATTTGGTGAGGTAGTAGCTGAGGACATTATCTATCATGTACGGAATCCAAATCAAAAATCCAAGATGGCCGACAAAGTAAAACATTAAAAAACTGTAAAAATTCAAGATGGCCGCCAACGCTACATTCAAATGGCTTTAACTCAGCCATCTTTATTCATAGAGAGCTGAAATTTGGTGAGGTTGTAGCTAAGGGAATCCTCTATCATGTACGGAATCCAAATCAAAAATCCAAGATGGCAGACAAAGCAAAACATTAAAAATACTGTAAAATCCAAGATGGCCACCAACGCTACTTTCAAATGGCTTTAACTCAGCCATCATTATACATAGAGAGCCGAAATTTGGTGAGGTTGTAGCTGAGGGAATCCTCTATCATGTACGGAATCCAAATCAAAAATCCAAGATGGCCGACAAAGCAAAACATTAAAAATACTGTAAAATCCAAGATGGCCACCAACGCTACTTTCAAATGGCTTTAAATCAGCCATATTTATTCATAGAGAGCCGAAATTTGGTGAGGTTGTAGCTATGGACATTCTTTATCATGCATTAGGTGAAACGGCCATTTTGATTGAATATGCAAATTAGGTGAAGTGGCCATTTTGGTTCAATATACAAGGCAGTTAATTGCCTTGCGAAGTAAGTCAATGCATGTATTGTTACCATTTTGGTTCTACAATTTAAGTAGACAAGTTAGCCATTTTGATTTAATAAGCACATTAGGTAAAGCGGCCATTTTGATTAAACATTCAAGTCATAACGGCCATTTTGGCATTCACACATGCATTTTCTCAGGAAATGCAATCTAGTTGCTCTTCCCAGTCTCCTGTGAAAATCAGATTTTCCCCACAGATGACTCGGCTGGATCAGGGACAGTGAGTGGAACAGACAGAGTATCATTTGTGTTTTTAGATAACATTAAGGTGCCCAAAGGTATAGCATTAACCACCATGGAGAATTCCTGGAGACTAACTGGAAAATTATATATTGAGCAGAATTCATTGTAATTGATTAATTGTCCTTCAGCTGAGCCACCTGTGGGATCCCATTCTGAACCCAAGTTTCAAGATATAGTGATTTATTTTTAAATAAATTGTTGTTCCAGATGAGGTATTTGTGAGGTGAGAAGTTATGTTTATATATGAGCGTCCACGCCAAGAGCACCTGCTTATGGAAAGATGAAAGTTTTACAGGAAGTTTCTCAACATTGTAGTTACAATTTAAAATGAGGTTAAAGCCACCACAGCACGAGAAAACGTAATTTGGTATAAGGTTCCAGATAGAGGTTGGATTTTTAAGGAAGAAAAAAACAAAAAACCAAAAAACATGCTTGTTAGGCTGATTGGTGACTCTAAATTGACCCTAGGTGTGAGAGTGGATGGTTGTTTGGTGTGAGTGAGACAGTCCCTCTTGTAAATGAGTCCCCGTGACTCAACGAGGCTAGCCTGTATAAATAAAGGTTGAATGAATGAAAAAAAGGAAGTGTTTAGCCCATTTAATTTTGAATGTGTTATTTAAAGCTTTCAAGTCAAGCTTAGGAGTCAAGCTTAGGAGTCAAGCTTAGGAGTCAATGCCCGCTTTAAAGCGGGCATTGACTCCTAAGGGATATGTACTGTACTGTAGTTTTACAGTGTTTCTCCTTCTGCAGGACCCTGAGTCTAGGCAGTGTTAATGAACAGCAGTTTTGGCCACTTCCACTGACGAGCTCCAGGGGAATAAGAGTAATGCTCCTTTCCCTGTAGGAGCATTAGACACCAATTGGTATTGATGTCAAGATGTTCCCCCTTGTGATGGGGGAGTGATGGCACCGAGGTTAAAGAAGGTGGGCCTGTGATCGGAAGGTTACCGGTTCGATTCCTTGGACCGACAATATCAAAAATTTGGGTGGAAAAGGTGAAACACCCACACCTGCCTCCACCCTCATTTGCCCCACCTGGGCCCTTGAGCAAGATCCCCAACCCCCACCATCTGCTCCCAAACAGGTCTCTCTTGAAAATGAGTCCTCAATGAGACTACCTGTATAAATTCTTCTTAATCTTCTTTCAGCTTTTCCCTCTTCAGAGGACTCCACAATGAGTCATCCTCCTCCACCTCACTCTGTCCTCTGCATCCTCTGTCCTCACTCCAACTACCTCCATGTCCTCTCTAACTGCATCCATATATTTCATCTTTGTCTTTTTCCTGGCAGCTGCATTTCTAACATCCTTCTACCAATATACCCACTGTCCCTCCTCTGGACATGTCCAAACCATCTCAGTCTGGCCTCCCTAACTTTATCTCCCAGTTGTTCAACATGTGCTGTACCTCTGATGATCTCATTCCTGATCTTATCCATCCTTGTCACTCCTAAGGAGAACCTCAGCATCTTCATTTCTGCCACTTCCAGTTCTTTCTCCTGTCTCTTTGTCAATGCCACTGTCTCCAGACCATACAACATACCGTATTCTCCGGTGTATAATACGCACTTTTTTTGCTCATTTGAATATCCTGCGTATTATACACTGAAGCGTATTATCTATGGATTTTTTCCCATATTTTAGACCCATTTTTAGCTCTGATTCGCCGTTTTTCATTTTGGCCAAAAATGGTGCAGTACCAGTTTTGGCCGCTATGGGCGCTAATGCGCCCTGTAGTCTGTTTATTCAAACTGTTTAAAATCATCTAAAAAAGCTAAGTCTGGTCCTCTGGACATTCAAAAAAAAC
>JBBPBX010055674.1:0-23024 GCA_038048925.1 Garcialebias charrua
GAACCCTGGTCCAAAACAAAAACAAAGTCGGCCATTTTGGGTCAAAGGTCATTTTCCGATGTTTTTGAATTGCGTATTTAAACAAACTCCTCTTAGTGATTTTGAAGGATTGCCTTTAAACTTGGTTAACATGCCCTTAACACATTGGACAGTAAAAGTTATCAAAAGTTTGCGTTTTCGTTTATGCTAAAGGGGCGTGGCCAGGCCTCAAACTTGCGCTTCATGCGTCCCCTACATTATTTCTATAGTCCCATCTCAGTGATACATCATCCGATCTGAACCAGATTTATTGTGCATAATCAGTGAGACCTTGTGGACACATTGATATTGTTGTTTAACATATGACTCCAGAGCGCCCCCTAGATTATTCAAACTGTTATATCTCAGTGATACATCATCCGATCTGAACCAGATTTATTGTGCATCATCAGTGAGCCCTTGTGGACACATTGATATGGTGGGCTAACATTTGACTCAAGTGCGCCCCCTACATTATTTCTATAGTTATATCTCAGTGATACATCATCCGATCTGAACCAAATTTATTGTGAATAATCAGTGAGCCCTTGTGGACACATTGATATTGTGGTTTAACATATAACTCCATAGCGCCCCCTAGATTATTCAAACTGTTCTATCTCAGTGAGACATCATCCGATCTGAACCAGATTTATCGTGTATCATCAGTGAGACCTTGTGGACACATTGATATTGTGGTTTAACATGTGACTCCAGAGCGCCCCCTAGATTATTCAAACTGTTATATCTCAGTGAGACATCATCCGATCTGAACCAGATTTATTGTGCGTGTGCACCCCTGGTGCGGAGTAGACACGAGAGACTTCGAAATGGCGACCGAGCGGACGAGCTGGAGCTCGCGCGGTCGCCTCAATAAGGTCCGAGCGGCGCTAAGCTGCTTCGGGCCTCAACGCCGCTTGCGGCTTTAATTATTATTATTATTATTCTTCTTCTTTTTCCGTCACTTCGTGCGGCCGTTTGGGGCCTTTAACATATTCAAAAACTCACCAAACTTCACCCAAAATTGTCCCCCAACTAAAATTTTATGATTCTGGTGTAATCGCAAGTGGGCGTGGCCTAACTGCTCAACAGCGCCCCCTAACGTGAGTTGGGGAAAACCGTAAGTCGTACAGATCTGAAACTCGGTACATATGTAGATCTCCCCAATTCAAGAAAAAAAGTACATTGGAGGTACCCTCTAAAATGCACAGGTAGGCGGCCATTTTGGGTCAAAGGTCAAATTTTGGTCATTTTTCAGTTTTACTCATGTCGAACTTTGACGAACTCCTTCTCAGGCGTTCGACCTATCGGCTTCAAACTTGGTCAGAATGCAGTTAAGGCATGGGCCTTTAAAAGTTATCAAAAAAATTGACTTTTCGTATATGTTCAGGGGGCGTGGTGGAGCGGTGAACTTGGCGTACTCGCCGAAACAAACGAAACGCTATAACTTTGACATTTAAAGGTCTATTGACACCATGCTTTATCCTAGAATAATGAAACTTGGTACACATGTGTATCTCATCAGGAGCTACAAAAAAGTCTCTTGGAGCAATGGTCCAAAGCCAACAGGAAGTCGGCCATTTTAGGTCAAAGTCACAATTTGGTCTATTTCATTTACGTCATATCTGAGCGAACTCGTCCTAGAGCTTTCGAGATCCAGGCGTCAAACTCGGTCAGCACTATCTTGAGGCATTGAAGGTCAAAAGTTATCAAAAGAATTTTTCTATGACAAAGCATGTGGGCGTGGCCTTAGGTCAAAGTCACAATTTGGTCTATTTCATTTACGTCATATCTGAGCGAACTCGTCCTAGAGCTTTCGAGATCCAGGCGTCAAACTCGGTCAGCACTACCTTGAGGCATTGAAGGTCAAAAGTTATCAAAATAATTTTTCTATGTCAAAGCATGTGGGCGTGGCCAAGCCTCAAATCTGGCCATTCTCCATGAAACATCAAGCTAAAATAACTTCCTAATATAAGCTCCCAGCTACACCAAATTCACTAAGATCTATATTTATCCATCCCTCGACAGGACTGCAGTCCAATATGTAGTGGGCGTGGCCTGATTCTTCCAGAGCGCCCCCTAGAATTTAGTTTAAAAATCAGCCCCCAGCCATGCTTTATCCCAGAATTATGAAACGTGGTATACATGTGTAAATTATCAGGACCTACAAAAAAGTCTCTTGGAACCCTGGTCCAAAACAAAAACAAAGTCGGCCATTTTGGGTCAAAGGTCATTTTCCGATGTTTTTGAATTTCGTATTTAAACAAACACCTCTAAGGGTAATAGGGGCCACGACCAATACATCCCTATGGGGTTTTTAAGTGACCCCTCCATTTTGACTATTGGGACCCCCGTAACTTCCCGAAACCCACCCCCGGGGCTCTAGGGCGTCCCCCTTGTGGTCAAAAATGGTATTACATGAAATTTTTGCAAAAGTGTTTTTTTTGGGTCCCGTGCGCGTGGGTGGTTCGTCTCAAGGGTCCATAGGCCCCTGTGACATTCTTGTGGCCCTTACAGTTTTTTGGTCACCACTTCCCAGAGGAAGGTTGCACAGACCCAGGTGAAGTATCGTTACGCTCGGGGTGACCTTCCGGACGACATATATCAAGCTCAAAGATCTGGGTTGATGGGAAATTTTTTGACCTCTCGGATCCTCACCAAATTTTACAGACTTGTTCGGCTCTGCGTGGTGACCATCTCACCCAAATTTGGGATCTCTAGGTCAAAAGGGCGCCGAACGGGCACAAAGACCCCCCTCGTGACCTTTACCGTGACCTTGCCACCATTTCGCGTAGGAAGGTCCTTCGGACGCAGCGGAGGTATCGTTGCGCTCGGGGTGACCCCCCGGACGACATATGTCAAGCTCAAAGGCCTTGGTCGATTTAAAAAAATTTGACCTCTCGGACCCTCACCAAATTTTACACACTTGTTCGGCTCAGCGTGGTGACCATCTCACCCAAATTTGGGATCTCTAGGTCAAAAGGGCGCCAAACGGGCACAAAGACCCCCTCGTGACCTCTACCGTGACCTTGCCGCCATTTCGCGTAGGAAGGTCGTACAGACCCAACGGAGGTATCGTTGCGCTCAGGGTGAACCCCCAGACGACATATGTCAAGCTCAAAGGCCTCGGTCAATGTAAAATTTTTGGCCTGCTGAAGGTCACGGAGGTACTCTCCAAGCACTCACCGGGCAGGGGAACGGTTCACGAGGGCGACTCGGACGTCATCGCGTTCGGCCCATTTTGAAGGATTGCCTTTAAACTTGGTTAACATTCCCTTAACACATTGGACAGTAAAAGTTATCAAAAGTTTGCGTTTTCATTTATGCTAAAGGGGCGTGGCCAGGCCTCAAACTTGCGCTTCATGCGTCCCCTACATTATTTCTATAGTCCCATCTCAGTGATACATCATCCGATCTGAACCAGATTTATTGTGCATAATCAGTGAGACCTTGTGGACACATTGATATTGTTGTTTAACATATGACTCCAGAGCGCCCCCTAGATTATTCAAACTGTTATATCTCAGTGATACATCATCCGATCTGAACCAGATTTATTGTGCATCATCAGTGAGCCCTTGTGGACACATTGATATGGTGGGCTAACATTTGACTCAAGTGCGCCCCCTACATTATTTCTATAGTTATATCTCAGTGATATATCATCCGATCTGAACCAAATTTATTGTGAATAATCAGTGAGCCCTTGTGGACACATTGATATTGTGGTTTAACATATAACTACATAGCGCCCCCTAGATTATTCAAACTGTTCTATCTCAGTGAGACATCATCCGATCTGAACCAGATTTATCGTGTATCATCAGTGAGACCTTGTGGACACATTGATATTGTGGTTTAACATGTGACTCCAGAGCGCCCCCTAGATTATTCAAACTGTTATATCTCAGTGAGACATCATCTGATCTGAACCAGATTTATTGTGCGTGTGCACCCCTGGTGCGGAGTAGACACGAGAGACTTCGAAATGGCGACCGAGCGGACGAGCTGGAGCTCGCGCGGTCGCCTCAATAAGGTCCGAGCGGCGCTAAGCTGCTTCGGGCCTCAATGCTGCTTGCAGCTTTAATTAGGCCCGAAGCAGCGAAGCTCTGCTGAAGGCCTATTGTAATCGCTCGATTTCTTCATTATTATTATTATTATTATTATTATTTTTCCGTCACTTCGCGCGGCCGTTTGGGGCCTTTAACATATTCAAAAACTCACCAAACTTCACCCAAAATTGTCCCCCAACGAAAATTTTATGAATCTGGTGTAATCGCAAGTGGGCGTGGCCTAACTGCTCAACAGCGCCCCCTAACGTGAGTTGGGGAAAACCGTAAGTCGTAGAGATCTGAAACTCGGAACATATGTAGATCTCCCCAATTCAAGAAAAAAAGTACATTGGGGGTACCCTCTAAAATGCACAGGTAGGCGGCCATTTTGGGTCAAAGGTCAAATTTTGGTCATTTTTCAGTTTTACTCATGTCGAACTTTGACGAACTCCTTCTCAGGCGTTCGACCTATCGGCTTCAAACTTGGTCAGAATGCAGTTAAGGCATGGGCCTTTAAAAGTTATCAAAAAAATTGACTTTTCGTATATGTTCAGGGGGCGTAGTGGAGCGGTGAACTTGGCGTACTCGCCGAAACAAACGAAACGCTATAACTTTGACATTTAAAGGTCTATTGACACCATGCTTTATCCTAGAATAATGAAACTTGGTACACATATGTATCTCATCAGGAGCTACAAAAAAGTCTCTTGGAGCAATGGTCCAAAGCCAACAGGAAGTCGGCCATTTTAGGTCAAAGTCACAATTTGGTCTATTTCATTTACGTCATATCTGAGCGAACTCGTCCTAGAGCTTTCGAGATCCAGGCGTCAAACTCGGTCAGCACTATCTTGAGGCATTGAAGGTCAAAAGTTATCAAAAGAATTTTTCTAAGTCAAAGCATGTGGGCGTGGCCTTAGGTCAAAGTCAAATTTGGTCTATTTCATTTACGTCATATCTGAGCGAACTCGTCCTAGAGCTTTCGAGATCCAGGGGTCAAACTCAGTCAGCACTATCTTGAGGCATTGAAGGTCAAAAGTTATCAAAAGAATTTTTCTATGTCAAAGCATGTGGGCGTGGCCAAGCCTCAAATCTGGCCATTTTCCATGAAACATCAATTACGTCATATCTGAGCGAACTCGTCCTAGAGCTTTCGAGATCCAGGCGTCAAACTCGGTCAGCACTATCTTGAGGCATTGAAGGTCAAAAGTTATCAAAAGAATTTTTCTATGTCAAAGCATGTGGGCGTGGCCAAGCCTCAAATCTGGCCATTCTCCATGAAACATCAAGCTAAAATAACTTCCTAATATAAGCTCCCAGCTACACCAAATTCACTAAGATCTATATTTATCCATCCCTCGACAGGACTGCAGTCCAATATGTAGTGGGCGTGGCCTGATTCTTCCAGAGCGCCCCCTAGAATTTAGTTTAAAAATCAGCCCCCAGCCATGCTTTATCCCAGAATTATGAAACGTGGTATACATGTGTAAATTGTCAGGACCTACAAAAAAGTCTCTTGGAACCCTGGTCCAAAACAAAAACAAAGTCGGCCATTTTGGGTCAAAGGTCATTTTCCGATGTTTTTGAATTGCGTATTTAAACAAACTCCTCTTAGTGATTTTGAAGGATTGCCTTTAAACTTGGTTAACATGCCCTTAACACATTGGACAGTAAAAGTTATCAAAAGTTTGCGTTTTCGTTTATGCTAAAGGGGCGTGGCCAGGCCTCAAACTTGCGCTTCATGCGTCCCCTACATTATTTCTATAGTCCCATCTCAGTGATACATCATCCGATCTGAACCAGATTTATTGTGCATAATCAGTGAGACCTTGTGGACACATTGATATTGTTGTTTAACATATGACTCCAGAGCGCCCCCTAGATTATTCAAACTGTTATATCTCAGTGATACATCATCCGATCTGAACCAGATTTATTGTGCATCATCAGTGAGCCCTTGTGGACACATTGATATGGTGGGCTAACATTTGACTCAAGTGCGCCCCCTACATTATTTCTATAGTTATATCTCAGTGATACATCATCCGATCTGAACCAAATTTATTGTGAATAATCAGTGAGCCCTTGTGGACACATTGATAATGTGGTTTAACATATAACTCCATAGCGCCCCCTAGATTATTCAAACTGTTATATCTCAGTGAGACATCATCCGATCTGAACCAGATTTATTGTGTATCATCAGTGAGACCTTGTGGACACATTGATATTGTGGTTTAACATGTGACTCCAGAGCGCCCCCTAGATTATTCAAACTGTTATATCTCAGTGAGACATCATCCGATCTGAACCAGATTTATTGTGCGTGTGCACCCCTGGTGCGGAGTAGACACGAGAGACTTCGAAATGGCGACCGAGCGGACGAGCTGGAGCTCGCGCGGTCGCCTCAATAAGGTCCGAGCGGCGCTAAGCTGCTTCGGGCCTCAACGCCGCTTGCGGCTTTAATTATTATTATTATTCTTCTTCCGTCACTTCGCGCGGCCGTTTGGGGCCTTTAACATATTCAAAAACTCACCAAACTTCACCCAAAATTGTCCCCCAATGAAAATTTTATGAATCTGGTGTAATCGCAAGTGGGCGTGGCCTAACTGCTCAACAGCGCCCCCTAACGTGAGTTGGGGAAAACCGTAAGTCGTACAGATCTGAAACTCGGTACATATGTAGATCTCCCCAATTCAAGAAAAAAAGTACATTGGAGGTACCCTCTAAAATGCACAGGTAGGCGGCCATTTTGGGTCAAAGGTCAAATTTTGGTCATTTTTCAGTTTTACTCATGTCGAACTTTGACGAACTCCTTCTCAGGCGTTCGACCTATCGGCTTCAAACTTGGTCAGAATGCAGTTAAGGCATGGGCCTTTAAAAGTTATCAAAAAAATTGACTTTTCGTATATGTTCAGGGGGCGTGGTGGAGCGGTGAACTTGGCGTACTCGCCGAAACAAACGAAACGCTATAACTTTGACATTTAAAGGTCTATTGACACCATGCTTTATCCTAGAATAATGAAACTTGGTACACATATGTATCTCATCAGGAGCTACAAAAAAGTCTCTTGGAGCAATGGTCCAAAGCCAACAGGAAGTCGGCCATTTTAGGTCAAAGTCACAATTTGGTCTATTTCATTTACGTCATATCTGAGCGAACTCGTCCTAGAGCTTTCGAGATCCAGGCGTCAAACTCGGTCAGCACTATCTTGAGGCATTGAAGGTCAAAAGTTATCAAAAGAATTTTTCTAAGTCAAAGCATGTGGGCGTGGCCTTAGGTCAAAGTCAAATTTGGTCTATTTCATTTACGTCATATCTGAGCGAACTCGTCCTAGAGCTTTCGAGATCCAGGGGTCAAACTCAGTCAGCACTATCTTGAGGCATTGAAGGTCAAAAGTTATCAAAAGAATTTTTCTATGTCAAAGCATGTGGGCGTGGCCAAGCCTCAAATCTGGCCATTTTCCATGAAACATCAATTACGTCATATCTGAGCGAACTCGTCCTAGAGCTTTCGAGATCCAGGCGTCAAACTCGGTCAGCACTATCTTGAGGCATTGAAGGTCAAAAGTTATCAAAAGAATTTTTCTAAGTCAAAGCATGTGGGCGTGGCCTTAGGTCAAAGTCACAATTTGGTCTATTTCATTTACGTCATATCTGAGCGAACTCGTCCTAGAGCTTTCGAGATCCAGGCGTCAAACTCGGTCAGCACTATCTTGAGGCATTGAAGGTCAAAAGTTATCAAAAGAATTTTTCTATGTCAAAGCATGTGGGCGTGGCCAAGCCTCAAATCTGGCCATTCTCCATGAAACATCAAGCTAAAATAACTTCCTAATATAAGCTCCCAGCTTCACCAAACTCACTGACATCGATCCTTGTTCACCCCCCTGCAGGATTCCATTGCAATACTTGGTGGGCGTGGCCTAATTCCTCAACAGCACCCTCTAGAATATTTTAAAAAAACAGCCCCCAGCCATGCTTTATCCCAGAATAATGAAACTTGGTACACATGTGTATCTCATCAGGAGCTACAAAAAAGTCTCTTGGAGCAATGGTCCAAAGCCAACAGGAAGTCGGCCATTTTAGGTCAAAGTCACAATTTGGTCTATTTCATTGACGTCATATCTGAGCGAACTCGTCCTAGAGCTTTCGAGATCCAGGCGTCAAACTCGGTCAGCACTACCTTGAGGCATTGAAGGTCAAAAGTTATCAAAAGAATTTTTCTATGTCAAAGCATGTGGGCGTGGCCAAGCCTCAAATCTGGCCATTCTCCATGAAACATCAAGCTAAAATAACTTCCTAATATAAGCTCCCAGCTACACCAAATTCACTAAGATCTATATTTATCCATCCCTCGACAGGACTGCAGTCCAATATGTAGTGGGCGTGGCCTGATTCTTCCAGAGCGCCCCCTAGAATTTAGTTTAAAAATCAGCCCCCAGCCATGCTTTATCCCAGAATTATGAAACGTGGTATACATGTGTAAATTGTCAGGACCTACAAAAAAGTCTCTTGGAACCCTGGTCCAAAACAAAAACAAAGTCGGCCATTTTGGGTCAAAGGTCATTTTCCGATGTTTTTGAATTGCGTATTTAAACAAACTCCTCTTAGGGATTTTGAAGGATTGCCTTTAAACTTGGTTAACATTCCCTTAACACATTGGACAGTAAAAGTTATCAAAAGTTTGCGTTTTCGTTTATGCTAAAGGGGCGTGGCCAGGCCTCAAACTTGCGCTTCATGCGTCCCCTACATTATTTCTATAGTCCCATCTCAGTGATACATCATCCGATCTGAACCAGATTTATTGTGCATAATCAGTGAGACCTTGTGGACACATTGATATTGTTGTTTAACATATGACTCCAGAGCGCCCCCTAGATTATTCAAACTGTTATATCTCAGTGATACATCATCCGATCTGAACCAGATTTATTGTGCATCATCAGTGAGCCCTTGTGGACACATTGATATGGTGGGCTAACATTTGACTCAAGTGCGCCCCCTACATTATTTCTATAGTTATATCTCAGTGATATATCATCCGATCTGAACCAAATTTATTGTGAATAATCAGTGAGCCCTTGTGGACACATTGATATTGTGGTTTAACATATAACTCCATAGCGCCCCCTAGATTATTCAAACTGTTCTATCTCAGTGAGACATCATCCGATCTGAACCAGATTTATCGTGTATCATCAGTGAGACCTTGTGGACACATTGATATTGTGGTTTAACATGTGACTCCAGAGCGCCCCCTAGATTATTCAAACTGTTATATCTCAGTGAGACATCATCCGATCTGAACCAGATTTATTGTGCGTGTGCACCCCTGGTGCGGAGTAGACACGAGAGACTTCGAAATGGCGACCGAGCGGACGAGCTGGAGCTCGCGCGGTCGCCTCAATAAGGTCCGAGCGGCGCTAAGCTGCTTCGGGCCTCAATGCTGCTTGCAGCTTTAATTATTATTATTATTCTTTTTCCGTCACTTCGCGCGGCCGTTTGGGGCCTTTAACATATTCAAAAACTCACCAAACTTCACCCAAAATTGTCCCCCAACTAAAATTTTATGATTC
This sequence comes from Garcialebias charrua, assembly GCA_038048925.1. Classification (NCBI taxonomy): domain Eukaryota; kingdom Metazoa; phylum Chordata; class Actinopteri; order Cyprinodontiformes; family Rivulidae; genus Garcialebias; species Garcialebias charrua. The sequence goes on from JBBPBX010055674.1 coordinate 9,644, forward strand.
TGGTGTAATCGCAAGTGGGCGTGGCCTAACTGCTCAACAGCGCCCCCTAACGTGAGTTGGGGAAAACCGTAAGTCGTACAGATCTGAAACTCGGTACATATGTAGATCTCCCCAATTCAAGAAAAAAAGTACATTGGAGGTACCCTCTAAAATGCACAGGTAGGCGGCCATTTTGGGTCAAAGGTCAAATTTTGGTCATTTTTCAGTTTTACTCATGTCGAACTTTGACGAACTCCTTCTCAGGCGTTCGACCTATCGGCTTCAAACTTGGTCAGAATGCAGTTAAGGCATGGGCCTTTAAAAGTTATCAAAAAAATTGACTTTTCGTATATGTTCAGGGGGCGTGGTGGAGCGGTGAACTTGGCGTACTCGCCGAAACAAACAAAACGCTATAACTTTGACATTTAAAGGTCTATTGACACCATGCTTTATCCTAGAATAATGAAACTTGGTACACATGTGTATCTCATCAGGAGCTACAAAAAAGTCTCTTGGAGCAATGGTCCAAAGCCAACAGGAAGTCGGCCATTTTAGGTCAAAGTCACAATTTGGTCTATTTCATTTACGTCATATCTGAGCGAACTCGTCCTAGAGCTTTCGAGATCCAGGCATCAAACTCGGTCAGCACTATCTTGAGGCATTGAAGGTCAAAAGTTATCAAAAGAATTTTTCTATGTCAAAGCATGTGGGCGTGGCCTTAGGTCAAAGTCACAATTTGGTCTATTTCATTTACGTCATATCTGAGCGAACTCGTCCTAGAGCTTTCGAGATCCAGGCGTCAAACTCGGTCAGCACTATCTTGAGGCATTGAAGGTCAAAAGTTATCAAAATAATTTTTCTATGTCAAAGCATGTGGGCGTGGCCAAGCCTCAAATCTGGCCATTCTCCATGAAACATCAAGCTAAAATAACTTCCTAATAGAAGCTCCCAGCTACACCAAATTCACTAAGATCTATATTTATCCATCCCTCGACAGGACTGCAGTCCAATATGTAGTGGGCGTGGCCTGATTCTTCCAGAGCGCCCCCTAGAATTTAGTTTAAAAATCAGCCCCCAGCCATGCTTTATCCCAGAATTATGAAACGTGGTATACATGTGTAAATTATCAGGACCTACAAAAAAGTCTCTTGGAACCCTGGTCCAAAACAAAAACAAAGTCGGCCATTTTGGGTCAAAGGTCATTTTCCGATGTTTTTGAATTTCGTATTTAAACAAACACCTCTAAGGGTAATAGGGGGCACGACCAATACATCCCTATGGGGTTTTTAAGTGACCCCTCCATTTTGACTATCGGGACCCCCGTAACTTCCCGAAACCCACCCCCGGGGCTCTAGGGCGTCCCCCTTGTGGTCAAAAATGGTATTACATGAAATTTTTGCAAAAGTGTTTTTTTTGGGTCCCGTGCGCGTGGGTGGTTCGTCTCAAGGGTCCATAGGCCCCTGTGACATTCTTGTGGCCCTTACAGTTTTTTGGTCACCACTTCCCAGAGGAAGGTTGCACAGACCCAGGTGAAGTATCGTTACGCTCGGGGTGACCTTCCGGACGACATATATCAAGCTCAAAGATCTGGGTTGATGGGAAATTTTTTGACCTCTCGGATCCTCACCAAATTTTACAGACTTGTTCGGCTCTGCGTGGTGACCATCTCACCCAAATTTGGGATCTCTAGGTCAAAAGGGCGCCGAACGGGCACAAAGACCCCCCTCGTGACCTTTACCGTGACCTTGCCACCATTTCGCGTAGGAAGGTCCTTCGGACGCAGCGGAGGTATCGTTGCGCTCGGGGTGACCCCCCGGACGACATATGTCAAGCTCAAAGGCCTTGGTCGATTTAAAAAAATTTGACCTCTCGGACCCTCACCAAATTTTACACACTTGTTCGGCTCAGCGTGGTGACCATCTCACCCAAATTTGGGATCTCTAGGTCAAAAGGGCGCCAAACGGGCACAAAGACCCCCTCGTGACCTCTACCGTGACCTTGCCGCCATTTCGCGTAGGAAGGTCGTACAGACCCAACGGAGGTATCGTTGCGCTCAGGGTGAACCCCCAGACGACATATGTCAAGCTCAAAGGCCTCGGTCAATGTAAAATTTTTGGCCTGCTGAAGGTCACGGAGGTACTCTCCAAGCACTCACCGGGCAGGGGAACGGTTCACGAGGGCGACTCGGACGTCATCGCGTTCGGCCCATTTTGAAGGATTGCCTTTAAACTTGGTTAACATTCCCTTAACACATTGGACAGTAAAAGTTATCAAAAGTTTGCGTTTTCATTTATGCTAAAGGGGCGTGGCCAGGCCTCAAACTTGCGCTTCATGCGTCCCCTACATTATTTCTATAGTCCCATCTCAGTGATACATCATCCGATCTGAACCAGATTTATTGTGCATAATCAGTGAGACCTTGTGGACACATTGATATTGTTGTTTAACATATGACTCCAGAGCGCCCCCTAGATTATTCAAACTGTTATATCTCAGTGATACATCATCCGATCTGAACCAGATTTATTGTGCATCATCAGTGAGCCCTTGTGGACACATTGATATGGTGGGCTAACATTTGACTCAAGTGCGCCCCCTACATTATTTCTATAGTTATATCTCAGTGATATATCATCCGATCTGAACCAAATTTATTGTGAATAATCAGTGAGCCCTTGTGGACACATTGATATTGTGGTTTAACATATAACTACATAGCGCCCCCTAGATTATTCAAACTGTTCTATCTCAGTGAGACATCATCCGATCTGAACCAGATTTATCGTGTATCATCAGTGAGACCTTGTGGACACATTGATATTGTGGTTTAACATGTGACTCCAGAGCGCCCCCTAGATTATTCAAACTGTTATATCTCAGTGAGACATCATCTGATCTGAACCAGATTTATTGTGCGTGTGCACCCCTGGTGCGGAGTAGACACGAGAGACTTCGAAATGGCGACCGAGCGGACGAGCTGGAGCTCGCGCGGTCGCCTCAATAAGGTCCGAGCGGCGCTAAGCTGCGAGGGCCTCAATGCTGCTTGCAGCTTTAATTATTATTATTATTTTTTTTTTTTTTTTCTTCCCCCCAAAGAAGTGGCCTTTTGGAGGCTTTATCATATACGAAAACTCACCAAATTTGGCGGACTCGTCAGGACTGGTGAAAAATTACGTATTTTGGGGGCGTGGCAAAAATCGCCACAGAAACGGCTCAAGAGCGCCCCCTAGAAATTTTCAAAATACCCTCCGCATTGACCTTAGTTTGACGTAGAATCATGAAATTTGGTACACTTGTCCAACTCACCAAGATGCACAGAAAACCCTCTTGCACCAACGCTGTACGATAAATGGTAAGGCGGCCATTTTGGAACGATGACCAAATTTTCACCCCTTTTTGGCCGTTTACAGCCTCCGCATTTGAACGAACTCCTCCTATGAATTTCGCTCGATTTGGTTCAAACTTGGCCAGTTTCTTCATAAGGCACGGGGGAACAAACGATATCAAAATTGTGCGTTTTCATGAATGCTGAAGGGGCGGGGCCAGACGTCAAAGTTGGACATCTCGCCATGAAAAACGAAACGCTTACAGCTCTTACACGAAAAAAGTCTAATACATCAAACCTTCAGTTATTGACCCACATCCGGTCCCCCGCAAAACTGTATGGTCAAATCATGACATCACTTAAGCCACGCCCCCTGACAACAGGAAGTGTAAAGTTTTACATTGAACGGTCCATATCGGACCCCATTTACCTAATCCGCGTGGCATTGTGTCCAGTGACCGAAGACATGTTGGTGTAACAAGCATTCCAATACTGTTCGTTTTTGGTGGAGCATGTGGGCGTGGCGTAGTGGCGAAGTAAGACATAACGCCATCACCATACGTTTGGTTCTAAAATCCACAGATTTGATCCGAGGAGTACCAAAATCAGTATGATCGATCATTGCCCACCCCTTGAACAGGTATTTATGCTAATTAGCAAATCGCTACAGAAACGGCTCAAGAGCGCCCCCTAGAAATATTCAAAATACCCTCCGCATTGACCTTAGTTTGACGTAGAATCATGAAATTTGGTACACTTGTCCAACTCACCAAGATGCACAGAAAACCCTCTGGCACCAATGTTGTACGATAAATGGTAAGGCGGCCATTTTGGAACGATGACCAAATTTTCACCCCTTTTTGGCCGTTTACAGCCTCTGCATTTCAACGAACTCCTCCTAGGGATTTCGCTCGATTTGATTCAAACTTGGCCAGTTTCTTTATAAGGCACGGGGGAACAAATGTTATCAAAACTGTGCGTTTTCATGCATGCTGAAGGGGCGGGGCCAGACCTCAAAGTTGGACATCTCGCCATGAAAAACGAAACGCTTATAGCTCTTACACGAAAACTGTCTAATACATCAAACCTTCAGTGATTGACCCACATCCGGTCCCCTGCAAAACTGTATGGTCAAATCATGACATCACTTAAGCCACGCCCCCTGACAACAGGAAGTGTAAAGTTTTACGTTGAACGGTCCATATCGGATCCCTGTTACCTAATCAGCGTGACATTGTATCCAGTCACCAAAGACATGTTGGTGTAACAAGCTTTCCAGCACTGTTCGTTTTGGGTGGAGCAAGTGGGCGTGGTGACATGGCGAAGTAAGACGTAACGCCGTCACCATACGTTTGGTTCTAAACTCCACAGATTTGATCTGAGGAGTACCAAAATCATTATGATCGATCATTACCCACCCCTTGAACAGGTGTTTATGCTAATTAGCAAATACCCTCCATAGCGCCCCCTAGATTATTCAAACTGTTGTAGCTCAGTGATACATCATCCGATCTGAACCAGATTTATTGTGCATCATCAGTGAGCCCTTGTGGACACATTGATATGGTGGGCAAACATTTGACTCAAGTGCGCCCCCTACATTACTTCTATAGTTATATCTCAGTGATACATCATCCGATCTGAACCAGATTTATTGTGCATCATCAGTGAACACTTTGACACACATTGATAATGTTATGTAAATTTTTACTCCATAGCGCCCCCTATATTATTACTACAGTTATATCTCAGTGATACATTATCCGATCTGCACGAGATTTATTGTGCTTTATCAGTGAACACTTCGACACACATTGATAATGTTATGTAAATTTTTACTCTATAGCGCCCCCTATATTATTACTACAGTTATATCTTAGTGATACATTATCCGATCTGCACGAGATTTATTGTGATTCATCAGTGAACACTTCTACACACATTGATAATGGTATGTAAATTTTTACTCCATAGCGCCCCCTGTATTATTACTACAGTTATATCTTAGTGATACATTATCCGATCTGCACAAGATTTATTGTGCTTTATCAGTGAACACTTCGACACACATTGATAATGGTATGTAAATTTTTACTCCATAGCGCCCCCTATATTATTACTACAGTTATATCTTAGTGATACATTATCCGATCTGCACGAGATTTATTGTGATTCATCAGTGAACACTTCTACACACATTGATAATGGTATGTAAATTTTTACTCCACAGCGCCCCCTATATTATTTCTACAGTTATATCTCAGTGATACATTATCCGATCTGTACGAGATTTATTGTGCTTTATCAGTGAACACGTCGACACACATTGATAATGGTATGTAAATTTTTACTCCATAGCGCCCCCTATATTATTACTACAGTTATATCTCAGTGATACATCATCCGATCTGAACCAGATTTATTGTGTATCATCAGTGAGACATTGTGGACACATTGATATTGTGGTTTAACATATGACTCCAGAGCGCCCCCTAGATTACTCAAACTGTTATATCTCAGTGAGACATCATCTGATCTGAACCAGATTTATTGTGTATCATCAATGAGCCCTTGTGGACACATTGACAAGGTGGGCTAAATTTGACTCAAGTGCGCCCCCTACATTATTTCTATAGTTATATCTCAGTGATACATCATCCGATCTGAACCAAATTTATTGTGAATAATCAGTGAGCCCTTGTGGACACATTGATATTGTGGTTTAACATATAACTCCATAGCGCCCCCTAGATTATTCAAACTGTTATATCTCAGTGAGACATCATCCGATCTGAACCAGATTTATCGTGTATCATCAGTGAGACCTTGTGGACACATTGATATTGTGGTTTAACATGTGACTCCAGAGCGCCCCCTAGATTATTCAAACTGTTATATCTCAGTGAGACATCATCCGATCTGAACCAGATTTATTGTGCATCATCAGTGAGTCCTTGTGGACACATTGATAAGGTGGGCTAACATTTGACTCAAGTGCGCCCCCTACATTATTTCTATAGTTATATCTCAGTGATACATCATCCGATCTGAACCAGATTTACTGTGAATCATCATTGAGACATTGTGGACACATTGATATTGTGGTTTAACATATGACTCCAGAGCGCCCCCTAGATTATTCAAACTGTTATATCTCAGTGATACATCATCCGATCTGAACCAGATTTATTGTGCATCATCAGTGAGCCCTTGTGGACACATTGATATGGTGGGCTAACATTTAACTCAAGTGCGCCCCCTACATTATTTCTATAGTTATATCTCAGTGATACATCATCCGATCTGAACCAGATTTATTGTGCATCATCAGTGAGCCCTTGTGGACACATTGATTTTGTGATTTAACATATAACTCCATAGCGCCCCCTAGATTATTCAAACTGTTATATCTCAGTGAGACATCATCTGATCTGAACCAGATTTATTGTGCGTGTGCACCCCTGGTGCGGAGTAGACACGAGAGACTTCGAAATGGCGACCGAGCGGACGAGCTGGAGCTCGCGCGGTCGCCTCAATAAGGTCCGAGCAGCGCTAAGCTGCGAGGGCCTCAATGCTGCTTGCAGCTTTAATTTTTTTTTTTTTTTCTTCCCCCCAAAGAAGTGGCCTTTTGGAGGCTTTATCATATACGAAAACTCACCAAATTTGGCGGACTCGTCAGGACTGGTGAAAAATTACGTATTTTGGGGGCGTGGCAAAAATCGCCACAGAAACGGCTCAAGAGCGCCCCCTAGAAAATTTCAAAATACCCTCCGCATTGACCTTAGTTTGACGTAGAATCATGAAATTCGGTACACTTGTCCAACTCACCAAGATGCACAGAAAACCCTCTGGCACCAACGTTGTACAATAAATGGGAAGGCGGCCATTTTGAAACGATGACCAAATTTTCACCCCTTTTTGGCCGTTTACAGCCTCCGCATTTGAACGAACTCCTCCTATGAATTTCGCTCGATTTGGTTCAAACTTGGCCAGTTTCTTCATAAGGCACAGGGGAACAAACAATATCAAAATTGTGCGTTTTCATGAATGCTGAAGGGGCGGGGCCAGACGTCAAAGTTGGACATCTCGCCATGAAAAACGAAACGCTAACAGCTCTTACACGAAAAAAGTCTAATACATCAAACCTTCAGTTATTGACCCATATCCGGTCCCCCGCAAAACTGTATGGTCAAATCATGACATCACTTAAGCCACGCCCCCTGACAACAGGAAGTGTAAAGTTTTACATTGAACGGTCCATATCGGACCCCATTTACCTAATCCGCGTGGCATTGTGTCCAGTGACCGAAGACATGTTGGTGTAACAAGCATTCCAATACTGTTCGTTTTTGGTGGAGCATGTGGGCGTGGCGTAGTGGCGAAGTAAGACATAACGCCATCACCATACGTTTGGTTCTAAAATCCACAGATTTGATCCGAGGAGTACCAAAATCAGTATGATCGATCATTGCCCACCCCTTGAACAGGTATTTATGCTAATTAGCAAATCGCTACAGAAACGGCTCAAGAGCGCCCCCTAGAAATATTCAAAATACCCTCCGCATTGACCTTAGTTTGACGTAGAATCATGAAATTTGGTACACTTGTCCAACTCACCAAGATGCACAGAAAACCCTCTGGCACCAATGTTGTACGATAAATGGTAAGGCGGCCATTTTGGAACGATGACCAAATTTTCACCCCTTTTTGGCCGTTTACAGCCTCTGCATTTCAACGAACTCCTCCTAGGGATTTCGCTCGATTTGATTCAAACTTGGCCAGTTTCTTTATAAGGCACGGGGGAACAAATGTTATCAAAACTGTGCGTTTTCATGCATGCTGAAGGGGCGGGGCCAGACCTCAAAGTTGGACATCTCGCCATGAAAAACGAAACGCTTATAGCTCTTACACGAAAACTGTCTAATACATCAAACCTTCAGTGATTGACCCACATCCGGTCCCCTGCAAAACTGTATGGTCAAATCATGACATCACTTAAGCCACGCCCCCTGACAACAGGAAGTGTAAAGTTTTACGTTGAACGGTCCATATCGGATCCCTGTTACCTAATCAGCGTGACATTGTATCCAGTCACCAAAGACATGTTGGTGTAACAAGCTTTCCAGCACTGTTCGTTTTGGGTGGAGCAAGTGGGCGTGGTGACATGGCGAAGTAAGACGTAACGCCGTCACCATACGTTTGGTTCTAAACTCCACAGATTTGATCTGAGGAGTACCAAAATCATTATGATCGATCATTACCCACCCCTTGAACAGGTGTTTATGCTAATTAGCAAATACCCTCCATAGCGCCCCCTAGATTATTCAAACTGTTGTAGCTCAGTGATACATCATCCGATCTGAACCAGATTTATTGTGCATCATCAGTGAGCCCTTGTGGACACATTGATATGGTGGGCAAACATTTGACTCAAGTGCGCCCCCTACATTACTTCTATAGTTATATCTCAGTGATACATCATCCGATCTGAACCAGATTTATTGTGCATCATCAGTGAACACTTTGACACACATTGATAATGTTATGTAAATTTTTACTCCATAGCGCCCCCTATATTATTACTACAGTTATATCTCAGTGATACATTATCCGATCTGCACGAGATTTATTGTGATTCATCAGTGAACACTTCTACACACATTGATAATGGTATGTAAATTTTTACTCCATAGCGCCCCCTGTATTATTACTACAGTTATATCTTAGTGATACATTATCCGATCTGCACAAGATTTATTGTGCTTTATCAGTGAGACATTGTGGACACATTGATATTGTGGTTTAACATATGACTCCAGAGCGCCCCCTAGATTACTCAAACTGTTATATCTCAGTGAGACATCATCTGATCTGAACCAGATTTATTGTGTATCATCAATGAGCCCTTGTGGACACATTGACAAGGTGGGCTAAATTTGACTCAAGTGCGCCCCCTACATTATTTCTATAGTTATATCTCAGTGATACATCATCCGATCTGAACCAAATTTATTGTGAATAATCAGTGAGCCCTTGTGGACACATTGATATTGTGGTTTAACATATAACTCCATAGCGCCCCCTAGATTATTCAAACTGTTATATCTCAGTGAGACATCATCCGATCTGAACCAGATTTATCGTGTATCATCAGTGAGACCTTGTGGACACATTGATATTGTGGTTTAACATGTGACTCCAGAGCGCCCCCTAGATTATTCAAACTGTTATATCTCAGTGAGACATCATCCGATCTGAACCAGATTTATTGTGCATCATCAGTGAGTCCTTGTGGACACATTGATAAGGTGGGCTAACATTTGACTCAAGTGCGCCCCCTACATTATTTCTATAGTTATATCTCAGTGATACATCATCCGATCTGAACCAGATTTACTGTGAATCATCATTGAGACATTGTGGACACATTGATATTGTGGTTTAACATATGACTCCAGAGCGCCCCCTAGATTATTCAAACTGTTATATCTCAGTGATACATCATCCGATCTGAACCAGATTTATTGTGCATCATCAGTGAGCCCTTGTGGACACATTGATATGGTGGGCTAACATTTAACTCAAGTGCGCCCCCTACATTATTTCTATAGTTATATCTCAGTGATACATCATCCGATCTGAACCAGATTTATTGTGCATCATCAGTGAGCCCTTGTGGACACATTGATTTTGTGATTTAACATATAACTCCATAGCGCCCCCTAGATTATTCAAACTGTTATATCTCAGTGAGACATCATCTGATCTGAACCAGATTTATTGTGCGTGTGCACCCCTGGTGCGGAGTAGACACGAGAGACTTCGAAATGGCGACCGAGCGGACGAGCTGGAGCTCGCGCGGTCGCCTCAATAAGGTCCGAGCGGCGCTAAGCTGCGAGGGCCTCAATGCTGCTTGCAGCTTTAATTATTATTATTTTTTTTATTTTTATTCTTCCCCCAAAAGAAGTGGCATTTTGGGGGCTTTATCATATATGAAAACTCACCAAATTTGGCAGACTCGTCAGGACTGGTGAAAAATTACATATTTTGGGGGCGTGGCAAAAATTGCCACAGAAACGGCTCAAGAGCGCCCCCTAGAAATATTCAAAATACCCTCCGCATGACCTTAGTTTGACGTAGAATCATGAAATTTGGTACACTTGTCCAACTCACCAAGATGTACAGAAAACCCTCTGGCACCAACGTTGTACAATAAACGGGAAGGCGGCCATTTTGGAACGATGACCAAATTTTCACCCCTTTTTGGCCGTTTACAGCCTCCGCATTTGAACGAACTCCTCCTATGAATTTCGCTCGATTTGGTTCAAACTTGGCCAGTTTCTTCATAAGGCACGGGGGAACAAACGATATCAAAATTGTGCGTTTTCATGAATGCTGAAGGGGCGGGGCCAGACGTCAAAGTTGGACATCTCGCCATGAAAAACGAAACGCTTACAGCTCTTACACGAAAAAAGTCTAATACATCAAACCTTCAGTTATTGACCCACATCCGGTCCCCCGCAAAACTGTATGGTCAAATCATGACATCACTTAAGCCACGCCCCCTGACAACAGGAAGTGTAAAGTTTTACGTTGAACGGTCCATATCGGACCCCTGTTACCTAATCAGCGTGGCATTGTGTCCAGTGACCGAAGACATGTTGGTGTAACAAGCATTCCAATACTGTTCGTTTTTGGTGGAGCATGTGGGCGTGGCGACGTGGCGAATTAAGACGTAACGCCATCACCATACGTTTGGTTCTAAAATCCACAGATTTGATCCGAGGATTACCAAAATCAGTATGATCGATCATTGCCCACCCCTTGAAGAGGTGTTTATGCTAATTAGCAAATCGCTACAGAAACGGCTCAAGAGCGCCCCCTAGAAATATTCAAAATACCCTCCGCATTGACCTTAGTTTGACGTAGACTCATGAAATTTGGTACACTTGTCCAACTCACCAAGATGCACAGAAAACCCTCTGGCACCAATGTTGTACGATAAATGGTAAGGCGGCCATTTTGGAACGATGACCAAATTTTCACCCCTTTTTGGCCGTTTACAGCCTCTGCATTTCAACGAACTCCTCCTAGGGATTTCGCTCGATTTGATTCAAACTTGGCCAGTTTCTTTATAAGGCACGGGGGAACAAATGTTATCAAAACTGTGCGTTTTCATGCATGCTGAAGGGGCGGGGCCAGACCTCAAAGTTGGACATCTCGCCATGAAAAACGAAACGCTTACAGCTCTTACACGAAAACTGTCTAATACATCAAACCTTCAGTGATTGACCCACATCCGGTCCCCTGCAAAACTGTATGGTCAAATCATGACCATGACATCACTTAAGCCACGCCCCCTGACAACAGGAAGTGTAAAGTTTTACGTTGAACGGTCCATGTCGGACCCCTGTTACCTAATCAGCGTGACATTGTTTCCAGTGACTAAAGACATGTTGGTGTAACAAGCTTTCCAGCACTGTTCGTTTTGGGTGGAGCAAGTGGGCGTGGCGACATGGCGAAGTAAGACGTAACGCCATAACCATACGTTTGGATCTAAAATCCACAGATTTGATCCGAGAAGTACCAAAATCAGTATGATCGATCATTGCCCACCCCTTGAACAGGTGTTTATGCTAATTAGCAAATTGCTACAGAAACGGCTCAAGAGCGCCCCCTAGAAATATTCAAAATACCCTCTGCATTGACCTTAGTTTGACGTAGAATCATGAAATTTGGTACACTTGTCCAACTCACCAAGATGCACAGAAAACCCTCTGGCACCAATGTTGTACGATAAATGGTAAGGCGGCCATTTTGGAACGATGACCAAATTTTCACCCCTTTTTGGCCGTTTACAGCCTCTGCATTTCAACGAACTCCTCCTAGGGATTTCGCTCGATTTGATTCAAACTTGGCCAGTTTCTTTATAAGGCACGGGGGAACAAATGTTATCAAAACTGTGCGTTTTCATGCATGCTGAAGGGGCGGGGCCAGACCTCAAAGTTGGACATCTCGCCATGAAAAACGAAACGCTTACAGCTCTTACACGAAAACTGTCTAATACATCAAACCTTCAGTGATTGACCCACATCCGGTCCCCTGCAAAACTGTATGGTCAAATCATGACATCACTTAAGCCACGCCCCCTGACAACAGGAAGTGTAAAGTTTTACGTTGAACGGTCCATATCGGATCCCTGTTACCTAATCAGCGTGACATTGTATCCAGTCACCGAAGACATGTTGGTGTAACAAGCTTTCCAGCACTGTTCGTTTTGGGTGGAGCAAGTGGGCGTGGTGACATGGCGAAGTAAGACGTAACGCCGTCACCATACGTTTGGTTCTAAACTCCACAGATTTGATCTGAGGAGTACCAAAATCATTATGATCGATCATTACCCACCCCTTGAACAGGTGTTTATGCTAATTAGCAAATACCCTCCATAGCGCCCCCTAGATTATTCAAACTGTTGTATCTCAGTGATACATCATCCGATCTGAACCAGATTTATTGTGCATCATCAGTGAGCCCTTGTGGACACATTGATATGGTGGGCTAACATTTGACTCAAGTGCGCCCCCTACATTATTTCTATAGTTATATCTCAGTGATACATCATCCGATCTGAACCAGATTTATTGTGCATCATCAGTGAGCCCTTGTGGACACATTGATATGGTGGGCTAACATTTGACTCAAGTGCGCCCCCTACATTATTTCTATAGTTATATCTCAGTGATACATCATCCGATCTGAACCAGATTTATTGTGCATCATCAGTGAGCCCTTGTGGACACATTGATATGGTGGGCTAACATATGACTCCAGAGCGCCCCCTAGATTATTCAAACTGTTATATCTCAGTGATACATCATCCGATCTGAACCAGATTTATTGTGCATCATCAGTGAGCCCTTGTGGACACATTGATATGGTGGGCTAACATTTGACTCAAGTGCGCCCCCTAGATTATTCAAACTGTTATATCTCAGTGATACATCATCCGATCTGAACCAGATTTATTGTGCATCATCAGTGAGACCTTGTGGACACATTGATATTGTGGTTCAACAT